>JAVYIG010011676.1:0-58930 GCA_035222895.1 Strongylocentrotus droebachiensis | reverse complement strand
TAAATCCTGTTTGCTCCATGAAGAACAATTTTATATTTATAATTTTTTTTCTTCTCTTTTCATCAGAATGGGAATTTTTGTCTGTATGGCATTGTAAAATATGACTAAAAACTGCCATTTGTTTTCATACTAACAATTATTATCCCCTCGCCGACGAAGTCGGAGGGGATATAGAAACGCTGCCGTCCGTCCATGCGGCCGTCCGTAACAAATTTGGTTTCCGATCGATAACTTCAGTAATGTTTGACAGATTTTAATGAAATTTGATATGACGCTACATGATATCAAAATACAGGCTAACTTCGATTTTGGAGTACGTAGGTTAAAGATTATAGTAATGTTTGATGGATTTTAATGAAATCTGATATGAAAGTACATAGTATCAAAACACAACCTAAGTTCAATTTCTGAGTATGTAGGTCAAAGGTCATAGCTCATTGACTATGGGAATCTGGTTTCCATTCGATAACTTGAGTAATGTTTGACGAATATTAATGAAATTTGATATTGAATTGAATTGGTTTGGTTTATTGAGAAATCACATCAAACAAGCAGCTCGCTCGCAGGCTGAAAATGTTCAATTTACAAACAAGTTAAAAATTATAGAGAGATGTAAACATATACAAAACTAAAATACATATTGTAAGTCATTGTAAGATGAAATCGAAATTGCAAAAACAAAGTTATACGTTTAATGTAATAATATACTTTCATGTTGAAAGACCAAGACGGTGGGAAGGAGAGAATGGAGAAGAAAAAAGGAAGTTGTTTGAGCGAAAGAGTTGAGAAAGTATTTAACAATTGCTAAACAAACATTTCTATTACAAAACTTGAATTAAGCATTACAAAAAAACCTATTGGATGAGATGAAATTAATCTGATAAAGATGAAGATGAAGGTACATGGTATCAAAACACAGCTTAAGTTCAATTTCTGAGTATGTAGGTCAAAGGTCATAGCTAATTAATTATGCGAATCTGGTTTCCATTCGATAACTTGAGTAATGTTTGACAAATTTTAATGAAATTTGATATGAAGGTACATGGTATCAAAACACAGCCTAAGTTCAATTTCAGAGTATGTAGGTCATAGCTCATTAAATATGCGAATCTGGTTTCCATTCGATAACTCGAGTAGGCCTAATGTTTGACAAATTTTAATGAAATTTAATGTGAAGGTACATGTACAGTACATGGTATCAAAATACATGTACAGCCTAAGTTCGATTTCTGAGTATGTAGGTCAAAGGTGAAAGGTCATAGCTCATTAAATATGCAAAAACACCTAATTATATATGTGAAAATGTGGTTAACTTCCTTGCCTAGCAATATAATAGTATAGTCCAATGGAGGTTACTTGTTCTGACGTATATAGGCCATTTGTACCCTGCGAGGGGATGCTACGCTTTGCGTTTACTTGTTTTTTTTAATGTGGAGAATATATGCATCATAAATAGAGTCTGATATTATGTTGAAAAGACTTATTAGAAATACTTTACTTCATTGTCATTTTGCATACAGGGAGATAAATCATCAATCAAAGAGCTGGTTGTAGATCACCAATTCCTTAATGGTCTACAGAAGTTTAATAATGGTGAGATTAATGTGACCATTGGGGACCTATTCCCGAGCTTGACACAATTGACCTTTACCACTCTTCACACTGTCTCACTGGGAGTTGTTGAACGGTTGGCACATTCCAGCCTAGCAGTGTTGTCTATTGAACATGGTAAGGAAGGAGAAAATCTAGTTCCTCTCATTGGAGAACCTACTTCACTGGGGCAACTTTTCTCCAGTTCATTCCCACAACTCACCTGTCTGACCTTCCGAGAGCTAGTAATGGGCAACATTCGCAGCAAAGAAATACTGAATCATCTAAGGAACCACCCGCATTTGAAATCAATAAGGTACGTTAAGGGTCATGCTTGCAGAAATGTTCACTATTTCCAATGATAATAATGATAATTATAATAATACTGATAATAATAATGATGGTAATAACAATGATTATAGATAATTAGATTAGCTAATTTAAAACACGAATAGGCCTATTTTTGTATTACAAACAAAAATAATAAAGTAAATGATTTCCCTTTCTGACAGCAATCAGAATTATCCCAAAAGTAATTTTTTAAGAGTTAGCTATGGTCACAACCCCAAAAAGTAGCCTGCTTGGCAGCCAAGTGGCGAGTTTTTTAGCCAATTTTGTCCAGGCACCGAGCGGCAACTGCCCGGGCACCGCTTGTTTTTAGGGCATCGCTCATTTGCGGCTAAAGGTTTAGCTAAAATTGAGTTTAAATTCAGGTGGCGCCTTTTCACTTTTCACTCGTCGACCAAAATACGCTCAGTGCCCAGGCGCTCGCTGCCCGAACACTGACGTAATCGAGCGTTCGCCATTGAGCGATTTAGGTAAAAAAATCAAAGCTGCTAGGTCAAAAGCTGACGAGCGGTCTCGACCTGGTCGCTGCTGGGAGATCAGTCAGTCACTGGGCGGCGAGTTCAAAATAGGTCTTTGACCAAAATCGCTCGACGGCGAACGTGCGGAAAAGCTCCCCGATTTGGCCCAGTTTTTATCTAAAATCGACCAGCTACCGAACGGAAATCGACAGTGCACCGCCCAGGCATCGCTGGGGCGCTACAGCCTCCTCGACTTCTCCAAAATTCTTTGGTCCATGCCTAAATTCCAGCGTTGAGTGAGCAGGCTAAAAATCGGTCGGTTGCCGCTCTGAGTTGTGACCATAGCTTAAGAGTTGTCTGTTTCTAACAGCATTGTTAATTATTATATTTTTTTCCATCAGAATTAATGGTCGGTGCTAAAGTAAAAGGGTCTTAAAACAGATATAAACTACATAATTGAATTCATCTTAATGATTAAACCATCGCCATTGGTGTTCATCGTTACAAGCCACCTAGAACATTAATAAAATATTGGATTTTTCTTTCACATTTAATGCATTTTCGTTTTGATAGTAGAGAATATTCGATCATTTTCTAAACTGTACCTTAACGAAAGTTATATATTTTTTTGTTTGTTTAAACCCTCAGTAGCTGATATATAGCCTGTTTGGAAGGAATCATAATATAATATTGTAATATATTATATCAAATCAAATAATATTATATTCTTCTTAAATCCAAACATTCAGTGATTGCAAATGTTTAAATATATACTTTCCTTGAACAAATATTTCTTATAGTATCATCAGCTGTTTTACGGATAACGAATTAGACGAACTGGCTGAACAAATAACTACTAAGAACAGGAAGAAAATTACACTTCAACATGACACGGTAAATATCGACTTTGTTGGTCCTAAAGAAGTTTTAAAAGTGAAAATATGATACTAAAAGAGTAGTTCACTCTGATATTCAGTTGGTTTTGATGAGAGCAGAAAATTGAGAAAAATAAATTAGTGAATGCTTGTGCAAAACCTAGTAGATAATAATATAATTATTGGTTATTTTGAGATGTATAAGCAATCAAACACAAATAGATATTGCTATGAAGGTTCTTGCGAGGTCCTCTCCAATTCGCTCTGTACTCAAAATATATTTTTTGTAAAGAAATATCACGCATTTCCCGTACATTGCACATTTTGTTTCTACACAAAGCCTGTATGAAAAGAAATTCTTTTTATCAGCAACTAAAAAATTAAAATTTATGAATTTTCTTACTTTCAAATAAGGGAAAGAGGATACCAGGAAGAAGGGCATCAAGTAGCATTCATTTCCGATTCCAAATACAACATGAAAAGCATACAAATCCCCAGGACACCTGTAGAAATTTGGCTAAATGTTCCTCTGAAACATGTTTAAGCATATTTACCAAACTTCCATTGTTGTAATTCAGATTAATTGAATGTAAACTGTATGATTTGCTTCTTATGGAAATCCTATTTAACATCTTTACCTTTTCCCTCCTACAGTAGTTACCATATACAACATGTTTGGTTGTATTTGGGAATATTTCCCCCAAATTGCCAATACCTAGTTCTTTGTGTTCACTATACAATGTCATGGTATTCCCTTCAGGGTTTTTCAAATAAGCAACCAGCATCTATTCTTTTCAACAGGCAGGAGAGAGCATAGCATTTGGCAATCAGTATATACGCAGCTTTGGACCGTTAACAGTAGATATAGTGGATGCACTTTGCCATCGAACATGTGGCCGTTGTTTGGAAGTACTCGAAATGGGCGTAAATATTGCAAGTGACGAACGTTTTCCAGACCTTCATGGCAGAAATGTGGACTCAAAGGTTAGTGAGGGGTGAATCTGCTTTCTTACATTTCACCTCATCCTGTCTCTCCTCTTTCTCAGTTTTCATCTCTTAGTTGACCATGAAAGTCCTTTTTGTTCTTTACTTCTTGATCTTTGTGCTCTCTTTATAATTAGATGCTCTTTAACTGGAGAATGTATTATTTCTCTTGAATGTCAACATTTTTATGCCTCTGTTACAAAGTAGCCGGAGGCATTGTGTTTTCCAATTGTCCGTCCGTCCGTACGTCCCGTTCTCGTGATCGCGTTATCTCAAGAACCGATTGATGTATTCCTGCCAAACTTAGGTCATGTATGTACCTTGCAGAGCCAATGAATTGATTAGATTTTGGGGTCAAGATGTCAATGGTCAATGGGCTCATTCATTATATATGCAAAAAATAGCTTGTGATCACATTATTAGAACCGATGGACGGATTACCATCAAACGTTAGGACATGTATGTATCTTGCAAAGCCAATGAACTGATTAGATTTTAGGGTCATGAGGTCAAAGAAATAAGGGTCATACATGTATATGAAAAATAGCTTGTAATCACAATAATAATAATAACTAGACTTGAATTCGTCACTTAGACGAATTAGGTGATACGTATGATAATGGTTTACATAACAAAGAATGCATTACAAGATATATTATTTTATAAAAATGCTTCTCCCATTATGATCTATCCATATGTCAAGTTTAAATTGTGTCCCCTTGATCATCATGGATCTAGGGAAGATAGATTGAAACAATATCTGACCATTGACCCTGTACAGTAACCAGTTACACATTTGACTCTAATTTACATCATAAAGAACACATTTTGACGATTTTATCTTCAAAGAAATGAAAATGTAATTGATAAATGATTATCATCATTATGATGATGATCATGATGATAATGACGATGATCATGATCGTGACCCTGATATCTTATTGCAAAAATGAGGGGTGATTTAGATAGCATATAGTCTCAGCTACAACATACTCAAACATGAACAAAATCCAAGCAGAAATAACGGCGATATTGCTCGCAAAAGACAGGAATGTAGAATCCAGATTTGAGAAAAATTCATCTCCCATAGGGATTACACGCAAAAAGTAATGGATTAAGTGAAAATAGGGTAATAATAAAGTAAATAGGGTTGTTTATTACATTATTTGCGATTCTAGGTATTTTAATAATCAAAGGAGATGGTAGAGTGAAAGGTCAAAAAGAAAAAAAAAGTGAAGAAAAAAATTGTTGGAGACACCTGGACTCGAACCAGGGATCTCAAGGTTGGAAGTCGAGTGCGTTACCGATATACCAATACATTTCCCATAGCGATTACACGTAAACGGAATTCTCAAATCCTACTTTGCAAGTGAAATATGAGCATTATCCCGGCATCTGATCGAAAAATAAAAGGGACATTTGTTATAGCTTATTGTCTCAGCAACAACATACTCGAAGCTCAGCGAAAACAAAGCTAAAACAACGGAGATATTGCTCGCGAAAGACAGGAATGTAGAATCCAGTTTGGAGAAAAAGTCATGTCCTATAGAGAATACACGCAAAATGTGAAAAATTGACATGCCTCCTTTAATTGCAATATACGCCATGATGCTTTTGTCAAATTGAAATATTGTGGCAACTTCATTTGTGGAGAATTGTCTCAGCTAGAACATATCAAAATTTGGAAGAAAAATTATCAATATCTACAGAAATACAATCAATTTTCCAAAAATATGCTGACGTCATAATATGCAAATTAACATTTTGAGTTCGGATGCCATTATGATGATGTCATGAGTTAATTGAGGGGTCAAATGAGACATGAAATCATATCTCCAACTCATAATCTATCCAAATATAAAAAATATTGGGAGTTCCCATCCATTTTGAAGAGTTACAATGAATTTTGTATACCGTAGGCATGTTTTTGCCCATGTATTGTGGATAAAGATAACGCAGATCCGCGCGTGCTGTCAACTTTGACGAACGCTCATTGCGTTATTAAAAGGTGAACAAGTTATCAAAATGCTTGGAAAAATGTGCCAAATATGATGACAACAAATTCGGCGATTCTACGTTGCAAAATGCCAGTACGCGTGAAAACACGCGCGCATGCGCGTGTGCATGATTTTTTGTCAAATGCTCCATATGGCCTGAAACGTATGCAAAAAAAAATTGGGATAATTTGGAGCATTTTAAATTTTTGCACGCGCGATAACGCCCGGACGTACGCGTTTGCGCACGTTTAATGACTTAAAATTGACCGGACGGATATTGATCTCAATCATGATAAATATGAATACAAAATTGCTTTCCGTTATGAAGATATGATCATAAGTTCATTTTCACAAAATGGCGCCTGGATGACGTCACGATGATTTTAAGTCTTTGAAAAGTCACGCAGTGAGACTAAGATCTATCATCATTGAAAGTTTCATGACAATGGCTTAATTCAGTCTTGAGATATCCTTCGAACAAATTCGAGGAAGAATAATAATAAATAAAAATCTTGGCGAAATCAATAGGGGATACGTAGACTTCGTACGTATCACCTAATAATAAAAATCTTGACAAAATCAATAGGTGATACGTAGAATTCGTTACGTATCACCTAATAAAGAAAAATCTTGACGAAATCAATAGGTGATACGTAGACTTCGTACGTATCACCTAATGATTCCTTCAAAATTTCAATTTTCGATTGGAAATTTCGATATGATCCCAACATCTGATTGAAAAACAAATTACACCGTTTTTATAGCCCATGGTCTCAGCTATAACATTTGGGAGAAAACAGAGCACAAATGAGCGAGATAGTGCCCAAAGATGAATGTCATGTAGATTCATGATGTGAACGAAATTCACCTTCCATAGACAAAAACACGCAAATTAAGAAAATTCTGACATGTGGCCTTGAATTTAATTTTGTACTATGATGACATCATTTAAATGAAAATTGGTGCAAACTGATCTTGTAGACGATTGCTTCGACTACAACATATTAAAATCTAGAAGGAAATCAATGAATATTGAGAGAAATACACTTATTTTTCCATAAATATAATGACGTCATAATATGCATTTTTGTATTTTGACTTCCAAGGCCATTATGATGACGTCAAGATGTACTAAATGGCCAAATGAGATATGAAATCATACCTCCGACTCATACTCATCTAAATATGAAAAAAAATTGGCAGTCCTTATTCATCCCAATGGACTTTTTATAGGCATGTTTTTGCCCATATATGCCATGTATTACAAAAATCGCGCGTACGGACGGTTATCTTGAACGGACGCTCATTCCGTTATTAATAGTGATAAAGAGCAGAACATGGTATCAAATTGTTTGGAAAAATATGAGGAATATTCTGTCAAAAGTTTTTGCTGCGGAATTAGTTTTCGTTCGGCTGTGATGAACGAAAACGTGCAAAAATGTGCGGTTTGCGCGATTTTTTATGAAATGCTTATAATTGCTTGAAACGTATGCAAAAAAAAATTGAAGACGATTTTGAGCAATTAAAAATTTTACACGCGCGTTAACGCGCGCACCTACGTGTACGCGCATTTTTGCGCGCATTTACTGACCTTAAATTGACCGGACAAATATGGACCTTGATCGTGATAAATATGAATGGGAAAGGGCTTTCTGTTATGAAGATATGGTCGTGAGTCGATTTTCACAAAATGGCGCCTAGATAACGTCATGATGACCTTGATTCACTGAAAAGTCACGCAGTTCTAAGTTAGGGTAATATCTATCATCATGGCAAGATTCATGATTATGGCTTTATTCATTCTTGAGATATCCTGCGAACAAATTCGCGGAAGAATAATAAATAACTAGATTTGTAATACTTGTTTGGAACAAGTATAGGTGGGCTGGTCCAACAAAAAATTGAGACAAAATAAAGGGTACATTTGAGATAGCTTTTTGTCTCATCTACAACATACTCGAAGTTCAGCGTAAACGAAGCTAAAACGACGTAGATATTGCTCGCGAAAGACGGGAATGTAGAATCGAGTTTTGAGAAAAAGTCATGTCCCTTAGAGAATACACGCAAAATGTAAAAAATTGACATGCCTCCTTTAACCGCAAAAATACGCCATGATGCCTTTGTCAAAATGAAAAATAATAGTAACTGCATTTGTAGAAAATTGTCTCAGCTAGAACATATCAAAATTTGGAAGAAAATCGATCAATATTTACAGAGATACAATCAATTTTCCATAAATATGCTGACGTCATAATATGCAAATTGGAATTTTGTGTTCGGAGGCCATTATGATGACGTCATGAGTTAATTGAGGGTCAAATGAGACATGAAACAATATCTCTGAATCATACTCTATTAAAATATGAAAAAAAATTGGGGTCACCTTGCATCCTAAAGAGCTACAATGGATTTTGTATAGGCATGTTTTTGCCCATATATGCTATGTATTACAAGAGCTCGCGCGCACAGAAATTTTTGTTAAACGGTCGATCAATCCGTTATTAATAGTCATAAAGAGACAAACGTGGTATAAATTTGTTTGTAAATATATGTGGAATATTATGAAAGAAAAAAAAGGCAATTCTATGTTGTGCAATAGTTTTACGCGCGAAAACGCGCGCGATTTTTTATAAAATGCTTAGAATGGCCTAAAACGTATGCAAAATGATTTTGAGACGATTTTGAGCATTTCAAAATTTTGCGCGCGCGGACGTACGCGCACGCGCGCGTTATTTGACCTGAAATTGACCGGACGGATATTGTCCTTGATCATAGTAGTTATGAATGAGAAATACCTTCTTGTTATGAAGATATGATCATGAGTTGATTTTCGTAAAATTTTACAAAATGGCGCCTAGATGACGTCATCAGTGAATGTCAATGTTGAAAACGTTATTGTGCTTTGTACATATGCCTATACATATGTGTGCCAAATTTCAAGGCATTTGATTGAGCCATTTCCAAGTTATCTTGCCAACAAAAAAGTGGTTAGAAATAGGAAAAATAAAGAATAATAAATAAATAAATAAATAAATAAAGGCAATTCTAACGAAATTATAAGGTGGTCTGTACGTTATACAGCCCACCTGATAAAGAAAAATCAATAGGTGATACGTAGACTTTGTACGTATCACCTAATAATAATAGTACAGTTCTTATAAAGCGCATAATACATTTGTTAACATCTCTACGCGCTGTAGGAAAAATGAAAAAGAAAAAGTAAATACAAGTAAGGAAAAAGAAGATAAAAAAATTATTAAAAAAATACTGCATGGTAATATTCTACACAGCATGGTCAAATTCTACACAGAAGGACCTGTGTGTAGGATTTGTTCACAATATTCTGAGAACCTGTTTATGGATTACAATTGAACTTGAACTTGAAAAATTGCTTCTGGTTTTTGGTTTGTGAAATCGCTCTATGGCGGAGGCATCATTTTCGACTGCGCTCAGTCGAAGTTCCATATACAGGGTAGTTATTTTTGTATGTATAGGTGACAATTAATCCCCCACTAGAGAGGAGAGCCTTCAAGTCTAACCAGATTTATTTGGATAATCCTAGACATTATACTTTTTATTCAATGCTCTCCAAACACTCATTTGTGTCTTTTATGCTGACATTTGTAGCAAATAAAATTGCAAAGAAAGGAAAAAAAAGTCCTACTGACTAGCATTGTAATTTTCAAAAAGTGAATTTTATCTCCAAAATCATGTGTTAGTCTAACCACCATCAGGCCATTCCGCATCTTGGGCTGTCGGAGATGCAAACACACTTTGTTTAAATTCTAAAAGGTTCAATCCACAAACAGATTCATTTCATTTACAGGTTTATGTATGGGGGAGTGGGGGGGGGGGGGGGGGGAGGGTGGGTTCTATAATTAGTGTTTCAAATTACCGTCCAATTTCTGTCTTACCCATTTTTTCAAAAATTCTAGAAAGATGCATTCACTCCAGGTTACATAATTTTATTTCCCGATGTAATATTTTCAATTATAATCAGTTCGGTTTTAGAAAGGGGCACTCCACATCTTCCGTCTTAGCAGAATTTGTTTATAAAGTCACATGTGCATTGGATGAACACGAAACGTTGATTGGTCTGTTCATCGACCTGAGTAAAGCATTTGATTCGCTCGATCAGTTTATTGTTACGTAAATTAGCTCAGTATGGAATCAGGGGGGTTGCACTCAATTTATTTGACAGCTATTTGCACAATCGTAAACAATGTGCTTCCATTAATACTTATTCTTCCTCAAAGCAGGCTATAAGATGTGGAGTGCCTCAAGGATCGATCTTGGGCCCGCTCTTGTTTATAATTTACATAAATGACTTGGGCAATATTTTTGAAATTTTAAATTGCATTTTGTATGCAGATGACACCAGCTTGTTCATGTCTCACCATAATATTGATACTTTACAAAACGTTTTTAATAATGAACTGAAATATGTATCTAAGTGGCTAATTGTCAATAAATTAACTATAAATGTTAGGAAATCAAATTATATGGTTTTTACGAACAAAAATAAAGTGTCTTTCAAAATTGATGTCTATTTAAATGATATGCCTGTCATTGAAGTTAAATTTGGTACCTTTCTAGGTGTCACTGTTGATAATAGGTTAACATGGAATGAACATGCTGGTGCCGTCTGCAATAATTGATTGCCAAAAACATTGGAATTATATATACACTACATATGTTGCCTAAGAGAATTCTTCTTATATTGTATAATAATCTGATTTTACCGTACTTAAATTATTGTAATATAGCCTGGGGTAAAAAAAAAAGGCAATGAGAATTATAACTCACTCACCTTTACCTTATTCACTCTGGACCTTTATTTTCCTCCTTGAAAATTTTAAACATTGTGGACTTAAACAAATTGAATATAGATTTGTTTATGTTTTCTTATAAACAAAATCTTTTGCCAAATTCTTTAATGAATTATTTCTGGTTAAATACATCTGTGCATATTTATTCCACAAGAAATTCTCGAAATGTCCACATCCCAAAGTGCAATACCTCCCTTTTTAAAAATAGCTTATTTAAATGAAACTGAAACTGAAACTATAAGAAAACATATAGCCACAATCAGAGTGCAACTATTCTACCTACAGTGTTACGCATCTCTCCTGGAAACACAAAGTCATTTAATAAAATGTCTTGTGGCCTGAAATGTTGCACTATATGACTTCTTCATCAGGCAGCAACTATTGTTTCAATTTCATTTGTGTAGGCTGTGTGAGGATGGTAATAGAGGGCCAAAAATACCACTTTTTGGCTGTTACCATTTGCATTTTGAAAATGTGTCTTTTTTCATAAGGTGTTACCATGGAATCACATAAAATATGCCATATCTTTTCGTGCCATCTGATAGTCCATTTTATCTCCACTCCGTATTTTTTTACGGCTTTAGAATAGACCCAATAATTGCGATACAGTGGTTATTTCTGTGAAAAGAGACAAGCGTAACGCTTTTTTGGAAAACAGCTATGTGCATAATTTTGTCTCTTTAGTTCATATATTTTAGCATTATATTAATTGGTAATTGGTTACATTTTCGAAGTAACATGTTGTCCTATCATCAGAAACAAAAAATCAAACATAGATACAAACTTTACAAAAATATATGCCGCCATTGCGATCATAAATTTTGTCTGGGATTTCCTGTAGTGTCCGTAACAGTGTTATTCCTGCTATATGAAAATGTTTTCAAAGTTCTTAGGTATATAGTTTACCCGTAGACTAGCTGTGGTATAATAATATTCAGCTATTAAAGCATTTTTTTCCTTTTTCTTTTTGCAATTTAATAAATGGCATTTGTAGTGTCTGTAAAATGCATGTACTGTCCGTAACACAAGTGTGTGATGGTGTAAAAAGCTTGATAACTAAATACTACTAATTTGTAATATAAATTTGATTTAATACAGTTGCCCTTCTTAATAAATTAAAAAAATTCTCTTTCCCTGGAAGGTTTTCTCCTGGATATGATATTTTGCAAACAATTTCCCATGAAATATTTTAAAAGATGAAAAAAAAAAGCGACTTACAAGTAATTTAATGCTACATTTACACTATGTTCCCAGCGGCCACTGCAGCCCCATTTGTCCGAAACATAGTGCGCCATGGGATTTGGGCAATATTTTTCTCTGTGTTCAAGTTTTGTTAGGTCTTGTCAAGTTTTCTCATGGTCTTTCACGGTATCTGTGACGGGCCGTGCGGGGAAAGGAGCTGCTGAGTCCAGGAGGCTCCAAGGCGCACTACAGTTCGGCCCTGGTCTACCACGGATGCCAGTACATTCCCTACCGGCCCTTCACGTTCTGATTGGGTCCCTCACGTTCTGGTGGTGGTGGTGGTGGTGGTGCAGGACGGAGGAGGGCCTTCGAACCCGGCTTTGAACGTCTTGGCTTCTTCGGTGGCATAGCTTGGCCTTCTTTCTTCGTATTGTAGATGCAGTAATGTGTCGTCGATTGCTCAGACTCGAATGAAGCTCCTGCCACGCCTGTCTTTTATATACTACCTCCCGACCGTGTGCGCCGTGTCCGTAAGCCGTCTGACGCCGGGATGCGCCGTGATTAAACACGACAAAACGGCTACCATACACCCTGGCCTGCCGTGAGAACCGGGGCAAACCTTGGCAAAACGGGACAAAATGCGCAGCAACTGTGACAAAACGTCCACTAAACGTGTAACAAAACTTGAAAAGACCGTAAGATGCCGGGGAATGCTCGGGCTTACCGTCCCACTACCGACCACCTCCAAGTTTTGTTACGGCCTATTAAGGACTGTCACGTTGCGTTAAGTTCACCCCGTTTTACTACGGCCTACTAGGTTTCTCATCCGCACCTTGACTGCCGTGGCAATTTTTTTCTGAAACGGTATCCACTGCAATCACGGCCTGTCCCGTTCGCCCTTACGGACCCCCGCGATGTGTCACGTCAATCCTGTTTCGTCCACGGTGGCCCGAAACGGGGTTGCCGTGGCCGCCGGGAACATAGTGTAAACGTAGCATTATATCAATATTTTATTTCAACAATATTAGATGTAATTAAATGAATCATCTTGTTTTGGTTTTAATATAGAGGGTAGAAATGAGTAGGGGCCAGTGTTACGGACACTACAGAAGGAGAGCTATCATGGCCTGCAAGCCAAACGGTACATCCTTTTCTGGAAAACAGTGTCTTTGACATCGAATATATATGATACATGAGAAAATACATTATTTTAATCATTTAATTGCCTACCTACAAAATGTATAAGTCACTACATTGTAGTTTATGTTTACACACACATAAACACTTGCGCACACACCAGTACGTGTATGGCTAGTGTCTCCTGAGGACTATGGAAAATACGTTCATTTGAGGACACCCCCTTTGAGGGGATTTACATAGAAATTATGAAATATCTCATTGTCTACGTTTTTGCTCACAATTTCTCTCAATAAATTAAGCTTACCATTTGATGGACAAAGAGAGAGAGAAAAAAATAGACTGAGGTCGCTTTTGACTTGTTTACCGACATTTGTATATACCGGTATATGATTATTGATTATACCATAATTTTGCATGTAGATTAATTATCACTTCTTCTTTTTTAAAATGCTTTGTTCCTGTTTTTCGGCGTACACTGTCCAAGGTTTTACAAGTATACCACTTAGTTGGCCGAAATAATCTTAATATTTTCCAACGCTATTTTAACGAGGTCCTAAAAATGGGTTCTAAAAATACTAAATATATCCTGCAGCACATACGATATGAGGACACCATGGGAACTTTATTTTCCAAACATAATTTTTTTTTCGGTCTCACTGAGCAAATCTTGTAAGGTCCTATGAGATACATTTATCTTTTCAGAGTTACTTCTCAAAATAATGAAGTACATCGTCTTTTCCTATTTTCAATTATTTAGGGTTTCCATGCTTATGTCTAATAAGAGGCTCACCTAGATAATGCTACATGATGTACTGTATTATCCTCTTTTTTCCTTCTCTTCTTCCTTTTTTAAAATGTTCTGCCTTTTCCTTATTTCAAGTTCTTATCCTTTTCTTTATTCTTCTTTTTCTTTTCTTAAGTTATCTTTTTTATTTTCTTCTTCCTTCTTTCCTCATGCTTTCCTTCGTTATATCATTATTTTGTTCAGTGTCTTCTTTTATCTTCCTTAATTGTCTAAATAGTTATGCTTCTTTCATGTTCTTATGACTATACAATTAGGCTTCTTTCAATGTTTAAAAGTGAACAAAGAAGATGAAGAAGAAAAAAAAAACAATAGGGGCCACCCCTGGAACTACATAGAACAACTTATGTTTTCTGTTTGTCAGATTTTTCTGCTTCTATTGAAAGGGTGGACTTTCCTTTAAGTCCTATCCAAGAGACTTGGTAATGAGGATTTGAAAAGATACTCTCTGTTTGCATCAATATATGCAGCAACAACAATGTTGGCAGAAAAAAAAGCAAATGGATCACTTATATATTGCATCAAAGAATAACATGCATACTATATGTATAAAATGTAGTGTCCGTAACATCCTTTAGGATTTTGTACATAAGTTATTTTGGACAACTTTTGATATGAAACGAGCCTTCCTAGCAATTTGATTTGTTTTTATATGTATACAGATGGGACTAAATTTTGGAATTTGTCTCATTTACCAATGTTTGGTTGGCTTTTTAAAAAGTTTCAGGTTTTGAAAAAAAATGGCATTTATCAGATTTGACCTGATATGTTACCTTTTATGTGTATACTGCATCTCATTTATGGACTGAAGTGAGTGTGAATTGTTTTATTTTTCACAAATGGCCAAAAAAATTCCCCAAAGAATTGCAAAATATTTTTGTGTTCAGGTAAATAATGCGTGAAAATTCCATTTCAGTAGCTTTGTGCAGTTTCCGTAACACCTACCATCCCCTGTTGTGTTGCTGTTCATAAAATGATAACCAAGATAGTTTCCTCCAGGATATTGCAGGTTTTAACCCTAGGGTATGGATGAACAATCTGTGTTTGATGAAACTGCTCTATTGCATACTTCATTTTTGGACCCAAGTGCAAATGGTTTTGTACCCATTGTGGCTACACTGATACATTGCATGAATGGTTTAAAATCTACAAGTACAGCAATCACCATCAATGACATTTTCTTCTTCTCCATATGATCTGATAGGATAGGGCCATAATCCTATAGATGCCTTCCCTTGAACACGATGGCCCGAATTCACAAAGGAGGTTTGTCGACAAACCTTGGTTTTCGTACGTCATATGACGCGTTTTACACGTTTTTTACAAACATGGTTTGTAAAGAACAAAAGGCGGTTTGGCGAAACAAAAGGAGGTTTGAGCTTAAACCTTGGTCTGAGCTCAAACCTTGCTTTGTGAATTCGGGCCGATACCTTTGAAGCACTCAGTTGAAACAAACAAAATAAACAAACAGATGGTAATAAATTGCCATAAATCACAAACTTTGAGGGGTATTCATTTGGTCCGATTAATAATACTAACCCTTACATTACATTTATCAGTCATGCCCGTGTGTTTATTTTTTATTTTTGGTGGGGGGGGGGGGTGGGGGTGGGGATTGCTGTAAAAAGTATTTACGACAATAAAACAAGGTACCTCCCTACTGGCTGTATAGCATAGCTCGCTCAGCTTTCAGCTCATCTATTGTCTGATTGCGTGCATGCCTTTGGGAGTGTAATTTCTTTCACTATTATTCTTGGCTCCATCCCTCGCATTTAATTTGAGATGTATTTCTTTGGAAATATAGAGAGCTCTTGGTTTATTACGCTCTTGCTTTGTTAGAATTTCTTTGCCCAACTTTTATACTCTTATCATTCACAGGATCTGTCATAAGTTCTTCTGATTCTTCTGATCCTGATACCCGTACCCCCGTTCCCCCCCCCCCCCCCTTGTGTGCAGACTGGCACTGCGGAGGGAGTGTGAGGGCTACACTGAACCGTGCTACACTAGCTTCAGGAGGTATAAGTGTAAAATCGACGTCTCGCTCAGGAATTATCTGCCCGAGCGTGTCGGCAATGGGTAATTTAGGGACCGATAGAGATAGCCGCTCTCGGACTGCTATCATGTTGTTTGGTGACCCAGCACCCACAAGGCTCAGTAATACAGCCACTGCTATGCTGCAGGCAAGAAAGTCGCCCTGCCACCAACAACGTACACTTGAGCACCGCTCAAGGGAGCTGCTGGTTTTATGACCTGCTGGTTTTTACAGTCACTTCTCCCAACCGCCCCTTCCCCCGCGGCGATCAATCAAGCAGTACTTCTCGAATACTCTTTGCTGAGGAAAGCGGGTGGGCAAGGTCTCCATCCTCTCAGCCGACGGACTGTGTCTGGTCCTTGGACTCCAGTGACCCAACCTTTCCGGTTTGCTGGGTTTATACCCAACCTTTCCGGATCCGGATCTCACTTTCTGGTATGGAGCCGCCGGGCCAGAGCTGCCCATCCTATCCCGGCGGCGCTTGGCGCCCATCCTGGCAAGGAGGCTGCCAGCTCGTGGTTGCACCTGCCCCCTTGGGGCCAGGTTCCCAAAGTAGCTAATTACAAGGATCAGGAAGGTGACTCTGTTTCCGAGTCACTAGCCAGTGCAGCCCCCCAAACCCCTCGTGGTTTGGCAACCAAAGTGCAGGCTCTCCTGGAGAAATACTTGCCTGAGACCTTCACAACTGCTTCAGACAAGGTCCGCCCGAGCAGTGAAACACTAAGTAGGCGAGCGACTTGGGTATTTCTTTCCAGGTTAGGAAGCTGTTACCCAAGAGGCATTTGTGCGCTCCGTTGTGCAAGACTGCTTCTGCATAATACTTGCAGCTTTGTCCGCCCTTTACCAGCAGCACATCTCTGCCGAGATACAGATACTGCCGGAGAAGGGTGCTATAGAGGGGGTGAGAGACCACTCACAACTTTATCTCTCCCCGATATTTGTGATTCCCAAATGCTCGGGAAATATGGGACGATCCTACACATGAAGTTCATCAGTACCTACATCCATTCCGTCTAGCTGGGTCTCCTGAGATTTGTCTTCCAGGGCGAGACCTTCAGGTTTCATGCCCTGTCTAAGACTGGCCCCGGCGTCTTGACCCAAATATTAGCGAGCTTTAGTTTCTGACACCGAACGACCTCGACTACGAGTGATGTCATTGTTATGCTCGTCATTGGACCCACGTTGGGCCTCCTTTTGCTAGCGCTTTAGATTGTCACACGACATGGTGCCGATGTTTAAACGCATGCGCAGTGACATTCGTTTGTCTCGCACGACAAATTTTCTTTGTTGCGTCATATCGTTATCTAATTGTAGATATCGGTACGTCCACACAGCTGTTCGAACATCAGCTGTGCAGAAAACTCCTTTATTTCGTCAAAAAAGTGCAATTAAATAGGTTGATAATAATAATAATAATAATAATGAATGTTAAATGTATAGCGCATATCACTGACACAAAGAAAGTCCCTATGCGCTTAGAAAAGATGCCTATGCCTGAAACAATAAAATAATTAATTACAAACAACTATAATTATACACAATTCCTACATACCTTATATCCAAGCCTTTTATTAAGTCAAAGCAGACCGGGAGCCAAATATCTGAAAAAGCGGCTCCCGGTCCTTAATTTTTTTAGAGAACCGGGAGCCGTTTTCCAGGACCAGGAGCCGTTTCCAAAATTGCTGATGGTGACACTGGATCGTCCACTGCTGCTTCATCCCGACCCTTAGATTTAAGTTTCCGTGGCATGGTGGATAATTCTAAAAATACGGCTTCTGAATCCCACAAGGACAAACTCTGATGTGAAACGTTTTCCTGTTGTAATAAAATAATCTGCAAACTAGAGTCCAAATCAGAGTCCGAATATATAAGAGTTATCGGCGACTACGTCCACATGCAATGCTATACAAATCATATCACGGTTCAAGAACGGTTCAGGATGAAAATTAAACTAATGTAAAAATAATTTTACTGCTTTTTTTTATTCCAGTTTATTTCATTTAAAAAATAATAATGAACAAGTTTAATAAAAAAGCTGTGAACGAGCCTGACATCATGTATCGAAACCGGAAAATAACATTGACAATGATCACTTGCTATCGCAAGTACTAATCCTCCGTTCTGTCAGGTCCACGAATGAATGAACGACGTCATTGTTATTGTTTACATCAAGAAAGTTGGGGCAGTTTTTGTGGCATACCAGATGTGAGAAACTATCAACTGTAACAATGTTTGCTCAAATTGAGTTTGGCATACAAAGCATAGCCAACTATCCTCAGAAGTAATCTAGCTTCATGGTAAATCAATATTATGGACGCAAAGTTTATGAAATGTTATAGGAATATGGTGTCCATGTAACGCTGGTAAAAATAAAAATGTGTATTAAGCAAGGACTTTGAAGAAAAGTAACATCTGAAACAGGAACGATTCTGGCAGGGCACTACTATAAATATTCATTGCATACAAATCTTCAACAGATAATTTCATCTTCCATGTGTAGTAGCAGATCTCATACCTACGTAGATGGACACCATCATTATTTTTGACCCACATACAGTGGCAGATCCAGTGGGTGGGGGGGGGGGGGGGGCTCCCACCCCTGCCCCCCCCCCCCCAAAGAAGATGGTAACCACAATTTTACCTTTTTAAAAAATTACAAAAAGACGGGCCCCCACCCATGGCAAAAAGAAAAGGTGTTAACCACAATTTTACCTTTTTTTTTGTTGCTCAAAAGAGGGGGGGGGGGGGAGGGTGGTGTTGAGTAAATTTGGCCAATTTTTTTATATGTTTCACTACCTTCCCCCCCCCCCCCCCCTGTTGACCAAAAATATATCCCCACGAATTGGGCCCCCCCCCCCCCTGCCACAGGCTGGATCTGCCCCTGCCCACATATGCACTCTAAGTGAATAGCCATACAATGAATGTGTGCTACAAACGTTCCCTGTTGGTATTCCATTGATTACTTGATGTTTTTCGAGTGACATTTTGTGATTGAATTTTGTGATTGAATAGATGTTTTCTAAAGCTATGATAGCTGCTGCGTCTGTATCGGGAAGCGACCGCTTATTGGGTGGCCGCGGTTTTGTCTTACACACAGCAGCGGAGAGCCAGCAATTTACTGCTGACAGCCCTATACTGCCCCTGGTGCAGGAGGTCGTTGTGGCAACACTAGGCCACTAGGTCAGGTTAGGCAAGTGGTCGTTATAGGCAGTCAAAATGGGCGGTTGCTGGTCATGTTAGGCAAGTGGTCGTTATAGGCAGTTGGTCATTATAGGTGGATTTAACTGAATATATATTTTTGTGTTTATTGTATCCCCGGCAGTATGCCGGTGGGGTACTTTGGATTCAGCAGCGTACACCGCCCCGTCATATTCTTGTGTTGCGCTCTAACTGCCACATTCCTTGAAGGATATCTTTGAAATTTTGTATGGAGGTGTATCTTGGTATAATCTACACACCTATAATTTTTGGTGATGCTGCCCCCAGTGTTCCGTCTTCTATATAGTAAAAGGCCATATTTTTGTGGATGGTTTTTGTGCGCTCTATAGGCCACATTTCTCAAGGGATTTTGTTCAAATTATGAATGAAGCTGTATCTTGGTATAATCTACAAGCATATAATCTTTAATTGGTGATGCTGCTTCCAGTGTTCCGTCTTTTATAGGGTCAAATGTCATATTTTGATAGATGTCTTGTGTGCACTCCAGTGTGCGGTTTAACTGCATCATTTCTTGACAGATTTCTGTCAAATTGAGTTTGGAAGTATATGTTGTTAATTAAACCCAAATACTATTTTTGGTGATGCTGCCACCAGTCTTCCGTGTTTTGGGGGGTCAAAGGTCATATTTTGGTGGATGTCTTTTGTGCGCTCTAACTGCCACATTTCTTGACAAATTTCTTTCAAATTTTCCGCAAAAATGCATTATACTCTAATCTACACATCTACACTTTTGTGCATTGCTGCCCTCATTGTTCCGTCTTTTATATGGTCAAAGGTCATATGTCTTTTATGCGCTCTAACTGCCACATTTCTTGACAGATTTCTTCCAAATGTTGTATGGAGGTATGTCTGAGTACAATCTACAAATCTTTAGTGTTTGGGGATGCTGCCACCTGTGTTTCGTCTGTTATAGGGTCAAAGGTCATATTGTGGGGGTTGTCTTTTGTGCGCTCTAACTGTCACATTTCTTGACAGATTTACAGAGATGTGTTATACTCTAATCTACACACATATTGTTTTGGTGCTGCTGCTCCTAGTCTTGACAATAGTCCGAGCCACTACAGTGTGAGTCAAAAAAAAGTTTACACCTAGAAAATTGCTAATTATTTTAAAAATCATCTATGAACAGGAAATTATTATACATCTCATGAAAGAGTGTTTTATCCCAAATCATTTGGTATCATTTTTGTGTGGTATGTGTTCACGCTTGGATGAACAGGAGGCATTGTTTGCGAGAGTGCAAAAATTGACTTGCGCCAAAGTTGCCTATGTGATGTTTAAATAAAACAATTGGGATTTGGGGATGAAATCGGTTTTTCGCAGATCCAAATAACATCCCTAACAAAATTAATCATGCCACACATATCAAATATCGAACATCAAATATCAGCGAATATTTGTGGGCGTGTGTGTGTGCGTGTGTGACTTTGTTTCAGGGAGGGAGAGGGAATCTTTGCCCCTTCTTCCAACATAAGGATGACACAAAATCGCTGCCACTGCCGGGGGATACATTCGCATTGCGCGGCAATACAGATTGCAATATTTCTAGTTGTATATACATTTTACATAGAAAATAATACAAACCAACTCAACAGTTCCCAAGTATTTTGCTCTTAAGGTCTTTACTGACTCTCCTTCCCCCCTCAAACCAGAGCCCTGGATCAAATTTTGTAATTATGTGAATGCTTAATGTGACAGTAGCCTACAGACTATATTAAGGGTTCGTTTATATTCCCCATGTCTAACTTTATGATTCATGTATGTTATTCTTTTGTATTTCCATGCACAGGTTGAGAAATTGAAGGTTTCGTGTTTGAACCTTCACACTGATCAATCAGCATCCTACTGTCTGGGGAAGTTTCTCAGTCTTCTGCCTCATCTTACAGACTTGGAGATTAGCGCATGTTCCCTTCATGATGATTTCTACAAAGAGATTGCTGATCGAGCTTCTTCATCACAGGTAAAAAAAAGACAAAAATTTAAAGAAGCAGATAAAAAGAAATGGGAAATATTTGTTATATTTTTTAAAACCTGAGGTTGGTGATGGGAATATGAATAAAATTTTCCATGAATCATAATTTGTCACCAATCCGGTGAAAAATACAAGATAAACAATCGATGGGCTAGTATACAAGTAATAAGTATTAATATTAGAGAGTTTGGAATGGAGATCCTCAATTGTGACTGGATTGATGTTCTCTCAGCTGAAAACGCAAATGATAAATGCAATGCGTTTTACTCTACATTATATCACCAATGATTGAGAGATACTTCCCGACTCGCACCGTCAAACTACATGACAAGGACAAACCATGGATGACCCCTTCCATTAAGTCATTAATCTACCAGCGCCAAAGAGCATTTGCTGTGGAAGCGAAGGGAGAGTGGCGCCGCTTCTTTGTGAACATTGCAAACAACATTCCTAGATTGGACCCTTCCAGTTTGCCGTCATATCTACCGGCTGATCAACCACTTCTTCTTGTTCAACCATGGGAAGTATATCGCGAGTTGAAAGCCATAAAACAACGGAAAGCTCCTGGACCGGACGGCATTTCAGCCAGACTTGTCAAGAAATTTGCTTACTGATATTCTAAACACATCTTTTAGTCAATCCATTGTACCAGAGCGTTGGAAGAGAGCGCACATTGTTCCCATTCCTAAGACATCTCAAGCATCTATCAATAACCTCAGAACAGTATCTTTGACTGATCATTTTGCCAAGATAGCCAAAAAGTTCATTGCTAAATGGACTTTCAGCGACATGGAGAGCACCATAGACCCAGCACAATTCGGGAACATGAGGGCTATATCTACCTCTCACTACTTGATTGATCTCCTACAAATGATTCACAGCAACGGTGACAAGCTCAAAACTACAATAGTGACAACGGACTTCAGTAAAGCGATAGACCACAATATAGCTGTCCTCAAACTGCTCCAGATGAACGTCCGTCCAAATGCTGTAGCATGGATAGCGAACTTTCTCACCAAACAACAACAGCGTGAAATATCGAACGACGCTCTCTGATTGGCTGAAAGTTTCTGCAGGGGCTCCACAAGGGACTAGACTCTGACCTATTATTTTCCTGGCAATCATCAACGAGGCATGCCGGGAGTCACCGTCGTCTTACTGGAAATATGTGGATAACTTAACAATGCTAGAATGCAGAAAATCCCCATCGCCACCTAATATCCAGTCGAGCGTGAGCAACCTACAAGAATGGACTGTAGACAACATCATGAAACTGAACCACAAAAAGTGTTATGTGATGACACTAACTCTCATGCGAGAACCACCCCCACCGCCTGTCATTCAAATTGATAGACGAGTAGATTGTGTCAAATTACTAGGGGTTTTCACCCAAAAACATCTAAAATGGACTTCTCATGTCAATGAAATTGTTAAGAAGGCAAACATGAGGCTGCATATGCTGAGAGTTCTCACTAAATTTCAATTGCCCTTAGATGGTCTAGTGCTCATTTACTGTTCATACATTAGGCCAGTGCTGGAACATTGTGCGCCTGTTTGGAACTCTGGCTTGTCTGCCAAACAAAATGAACAAGTAGAGGGTATTCAAAAGCAAGCGTGCCGTCTCACGTTAGGGCCACGTTATGTCTCGTATCAAAATGCTCTTCAACCATGTCCTCTTTGAGTGTCCGCAGAGAATGTCTGTGCCTAAAATTTGCAAAGAAGCTGCTCGAGCCTGTGTCAAAGTTTAAACATTGGCTGCCCCGAACACGTGGGGACTTCCATTCTCAAAATCTGAGAAATAAAAGCAAGTTCACTGAAATGTCATGCAAAACTCACAGTATAGAAAAAGTCTGTTGCCATATCTAGTCCGATTGTTAACGCTCATAGTCTTGAATAATTACTAGTTTCACCTTCGACAAACACATTGTTCTCCACCACTTTCACTCTCTCGATACCCCTATTTTCTCCTGTCTGTCACTGCTCTCTGAGAGTATGCTGCGTAGCCGGGAGATCCTCTCCGTGGCTTTCTCTATCTATCTCTCTGGCTTGATACTCTCACTCTCCTTTCTCTCTCCTCTCTTTCTCTCTCTTTCTCTCTCTCTCTCCCTTTTCTCACTCTCCTTCTTTCTCACTCTCCTTCTTTCTCACTTTCCTTCTTTCTCTCTCTCTATTTCTCTGATATATCTTCCTAAATATAAGGGTGACATGTGAATGCTTTTTTGAATAATGTTGCTATAGAATTTTACTTTGATAAATAAATCAGATTTAATTGTACAAAATCCTGTTTGACTTTTTAAAGCTGATATTCTAAGCAAATAAATGTCCCTTAATTTGGTACCTACGTCAAGCATATGTTATTTATAAGTTTTTCAATTGCATAGTATATCACAACATAATTCTGGCTACTCGAAATCCTTAATTGATATGTCGAAAATATCCGCCTCTCTTTGCATAGCAAATCAGTCACGGCGGTGGTCTACTATATATGACATCACGTCCGGGAAAGAGTATATTCACGTACCCGGATGTTCCATAGAAAGCATGTGCAGAGAGATACGATTTTCTGCTTATTTTGTTTCAAAGGCTGAAAATCCTAATAAATCATAATTCTATGTACAATTCTTTACCTTCCCCTAATATTTAATAGTATTAATATCAATTCCCCTTTTAAAAATTATGACATATACATGCCAACGATGTGGTATTAGTCAATATTTTGACCATGTAATTTTTGTTTTGGTGTTGAAATCGGCCCAGGCACGGAATGAACAGTAGCTGTCTGGTTAGTGCACCCATGCACAGTTCATTACCATACTGTGATCTCTCGATGGTTTCTTCTTCCTTTTTCCCATGTCTTTCGCCATCCATGGCCCTGAAGATCCTTCGTCTTCTTCCATGCTGTGCATTGTGCGATCTACCAATATTATTCTGACACCGGTAGTCACTGAGGAGCAGGTCTTCGTAAGTTGTTTTTCTTAGCTGGTAACGTCGCTTTCATTCTCTTGCAATTGCCGATAAACATAATAGACTAGCGCAATTCCATCACAAGCAAGCCGCGCTTAGAGCAGCGGCCTGGTCTTACCTCCCGATTCTGCTCGCTTCAGGCACGTAGCCACGGGGGGGGGGGGGGGGGCACGTGCCCCCCTAAATTTCCAAGATCGGTTGAACTTTGTTAGACCCCTTTTTTTTTACCTCGATCGATTACATGTATGTGCCCCCCCCCCCCAAACATCAACTCTGGCTACGTGCCTGGCTCGCTTCACGAATGTTCGTACAAGAGCCGCATCACTCGCGGATGGAATATCATTCGAACACTAGACGTTGTCAAAATATAGGGGAAGCGCGCTTGCATGATCTCGGTCAAGTTTGATATTTTACAACATAAAATGTTTAACTGGTACTGTATCCTTTTTTGAGGCAGTCACACACATCTATGATAAGTATTATCATAGTTCTAGGCCTATTCGTTTTACAAAACTGCTCCTGTACCTTATCTGATGACAAGATAATGCATCCGCCTATTCATACGTGCATGATTTAACCTGGTTTCCCAAGCAGCAAACTTGTCTTAAATCTCTACTAAATAGGTGAATATGAGGATATAAAAAGAAATCAGCGACTGGAAAATGTTGCTTCGTTATTCTTCATTCAAATGAAAACAGAAAATCCATCAAATATACTCATTAACAACAAAAAAACTAAGCTCTGACAGGATAGCATTTACGTAGGGATATCACTGCATTCACTCTCACTGAGCCCATGACTCCCGTTCGTGACGTCACGGATAGAGGCCCTACTGTACATGCACTTCCGGGTTTCAGACTTAGATAGTTTGGTAAAGTTTACTTGAATAAATTCACCATTCTAAACTTTTTTTTGTCAGTTGGACACCAATTAGTGTTATTCTGGGGGTTAAAAGCTTTCTATTGATGTAATAATCTCAATATTTGGGATTGTCTTAGAATATCAACTTTAACACTTCCCAAGATAATGCACATTATATTGATTATTACAATGGCAACCTTTATACCCATGTTTTTTTGTGATCCATGTTTTATGCCAAAATCTTTTTTTATACAATACTCTACCATTTACTAAATTGGTCCAAATACAAATTTTCTGCATTTTACCTACAATGTATAATTTGTTTAAATCATTGTAGCATCTATTCGATTTTATAATCCATGGATTTGGTTTCCGTTGTTGTCTCTGTTTCTGTTATTGAAGAAAACACCATAACCATACCATACCCATCTGGCTACGCATTTTCCAACCATATAAGTTTATTCTTTTGAATTCCAAACTAATTTTTTTCTATTCATATGTTGTACAAGTTCAATAAATAATTTTATTGCAAATATGGTAATAAAAGTCAGATTTCTGTATTTGTACCAAGCAATCTGCCATAATGTGCTACGATGGCGACCCGACACATGCTCTGGCGGCGGTTGTTTCAGGCTTAATTTCATCAGGGATGTGAGGTTGGGGTAGTATTTGTTGTTGGGTTTTGAGCTGGGTTTGTGCTTGGTGTTGGGTTGGGTGCGGTGTAGGTTTCTATAACCGGGCTGGGGATTGGGAGTTTGATTAATAATGTACTGAATTGCCACGGAGTAATTGTAGCCGGAGCAGGTGTCGTAGAAGCACAATTATATATTATATTTTCAAAAAGAATTGCAATTTTACTATCATGTTATCATGCATATACGTGTAGTTTTACTTTGTCACTGATGTATACTTTGTAAAAGAAACTGCAATTCAGCTCTCGGGCTGCGAATGTTTTTTAAAGAATAAATCATTTAAAATAAATAAATAAATGTAATCAGGTGTGTTTTCAGTACTGAAATTGTGCATACCCCACCTCTAGGACACCGCTATGCCCTTAGCCACGTGCGCACGCAATCTTCTTCTCTCTCTTTCTCACAGCCATCTTGGCTGGTTTAGCTAATTCACTGTGCGCTAAAATTCAGAGTTTTTAACTCTTTGTCACGTTTTCGGTGCCTTTCAAGTATTAAATTTCCTTTTCAGGAGTCCTCCCTCTCTCACATGGTGCATCTGCAAGCCTACTGTATATTAAATTTCAGTTCAGTTTTGTTTCCTAACAATTTTGGTTTGGTTTTTTTCCCTCAGTCACGTATGTTTGCGGGTTGTCAGTCCGTACGTAAGTCTGTACGACCGTCCTGTTCTCATGATCGCAAGTTATCTCAAGAACTGATAAATGAATTCCTGCCAAACTTAGGTCATGTTTGTATCTTGCAGAGCTATAATGAACTGATTAGATTTTGGGGTCAAGAGGTCAAAGGACACAGGGCTCACTATGTATAAAAAAATAGCTCATGATCACATTCTCATTAGAACTGATGGACAGATTACCGTCAAACTCAGAACATGTACCGTATGTATCTTGCTGAGCCAATGAACTGATCAGGTTTGGGGGGTCATGAGGTCAAAGGTCATGGGGCTCATTATGTATGGAAAAATAGCTTGAAAATACATTCGTATTAGAACTGACGGATGGATTACTATCAAACTTGGGACATATGTATGTATCTTGCAGAGCCAATGAACTGATTATATTTTAGGGTCGTAAGGTCAAAGATCAAAGGGTCATATGTGTATATGAAAAATAGCTTGTAATTGCGATATTTTGAGAAACTGTTAATGGATTACAATGAAAGTTGAATTTTAAAAATTGTTTCTCTTTTGGTTTTATAAAATAGCTCTGTGGCGGAGGCATCATTTTGGACTGCGCGCAGCCGAAGGTCCATCTAGTTTGGCAATAAAATAGATTAGATATTGCCGAGCAAACTTCCTTTTTGTGTTCAGTCCCGTTCACAACTTTTTGTGTTGCTGGGGTTTTACGCCTAGTCGGCAGTGTCAGATTTAAATCGGTCTCTCAATTTTTTATTTTTGTCCCAATTTGTTTTCTTCCTAATTTCATCCCGATTTTACTGATTTTTCTCTGATTTTCTCTATTTTTCTCCAATTTTCTAACTCAAAAGCCGAATCATTTTTTGTTTAGAGCTCACTATCACTCCTGCTGTGTGTGTGTAGCTCGACTTGTACAGAATTTTTTATTTATTTCTGATATTTAGACAGGGTGACTCATTATCACCAATAATGGTGGTCTTCCATGAGGCCCTGTTAAACATAATGAGGTACATTATAGTTTATCAAATATATATATATATATATAATAATAATATTAATAACTATATCTTTAACATATATTCATAACAGCAATAAACAATAAGTAAGGACATGTATAAACATAATATTTGGTATCGTAATAAAAAAATTGGTTTGTTTGTTTTGTTTTGTTTTGCTTTTTCGTTCAAGAAAACGTTGTTGCATAATTATAGTATTTTTTATTTCCATGCACAGATTCAGACGTTTAAATTTTATAATTTGAGCCTACAAGAATTAGCATCCTCCTGTCTCAGGAAGTTTCTTGGTCTCCTGCCTCATCTAACAGACCTGACGATTGGCCCATGTTCCCTTCATGATGATTTCTACAAAGAGATTGCTGTTACAGCTTCATCTCAGGTATCATGTATTGTTTTAAAAGAAGCAGAATAACGAAAGATGCATTTTTTTTTAAAACCTGAAGTTGTGTGAAAGGAATACAAAGATATTGTCGTAAATATTCTTAATGTTTTGCCATGAGTGTAACATCTCCTTTTTCTAAAATCAGGTGAAAACATAAACGATAAACAAAAGAGGGGCCAGTACAAGTGAAGCATTATCTAAATCGCATCAATTTTGTTTTCAGTAGTGTGCCTTACACTAACTAATAACGCTGAAATTTGTTAATCTATGCTTTCACCAGTTTGATTGATGAATTTCTAGTTTCCTATGAAAGATTCTAAATTTATTTTCCCCTATACAATGTGCTCCAATACTGCTCCAATTACTGTATTTCTTCCTCAATGAAATGACAAATGCAATTCAAAACTGAGGACATGTGAATACTTTGTAAACATATTAGTCTTGTTCTTTGTACTGAGATTCCAGGTAAGAAATGCAAATATATGTAAATGGTGCCAATTTCCTGGATATTTTCCACAGGCAAAGCACGTTTTCACTAGTCATGTAAAATCACCCCCCCCCCCCCCCCCCCCATAAAAAAAAAAATTTGATTGAATTGGGTGCATTTTCAGTTCCTGAGGATACGCTGATAATAAAACAATTTGTAAGTACATGCTTTCTCCAATTTGATTGACAAATTTATACGGGAAGCTCTCGTGTTGAAGATTTTTAATTACTTTTCCCCCATAACATACTGTACTGCCCCAATTACCATATTCCTTCCTCCTTTTTCCTTGCTCATCAACTTTCTTTTCGCCCCCCCCCCCCCTTGAGAATCAAGGAACATCTTCTGTAAATATGTGACAGTACTGACTATATTAAAGGTAATATAAAGTTTTGATATGGGGTTATGAATGGGGTTCAAATGAACATATTTAAAGCATTTGCGATTTTACAATATTCAACAATTTGTTTTTAAAATCAAGTCTTAAAGTGATGAAATTGTAAATAATAAACTGTTTATGTTGTATAGCTCCCCCTCAAGACTGATATTACTTTAGCCTTTAAACAATGTTTCTGGACTACACTTGACCGATCAGAACTGCATATTCTGAGAATTTCATGGTCGCAGCTACCATGGAATGGCCTTAGGCGCTTTTTGAAATATTTGAAATTTACCGGGAGCACCAGTAAATTATTGATTACCGGTATTCAATTTCTCGAAAGCAGAAGTGTTTTCGGGGGGCTACATTTTTTTAGTGCTTATAATGCATCCACAGGAGCACCCAAATATATCTAAATGTTTAAGAATTACTATCCATCCAATTTTAAAAATTTCCTAAACTATGCAGAAGGTTGAGTTCTGAGAAGAGGTGAAAAATAATTTATGAGCATTATCATTCTTATTATAGGCCAAGAGCATTAGGTCAAAATAGGCTTAAACCTGGAAATTTTTGGTAACAAGCTGATTTTTTCAGGATAGCTCCAGGAATATGTCTAGAATAACATACTAAAAGTCCTCGTATTTCCTCCTTGAGCGTTTCCCGTAATCCAAGATGGCGTCCAAAATGGCCGCCATTTCCTGATTTTCTTATAACTTTGCGACTAGATAACCCAAATACAAAATTTAAATGTCTAAATATATGTTTTTTAGCATAAGGAACTCAATAAAATACTTGTTGATAAATTTTGAAACACACAAGTAGCTATAAACCACTTTAGCCCTTCCTGAAATCCGAAATGGCGCCCAAAATTGCTGCCATATCCTGAATTTCTTATAACTGTGCAACTAGATAACCCAAATACCAAATGTAAATGTCTAAATATATGTTTTTCAGCATAAGCAACTCAACCAAATAGTTATTAACAAATTTTGAAACACACAAGTAGCAGTAAAACCACTTGAGCCCTTTCCGAAATCCAAAATGGCGTCCAAAATGGCCATTATTTCGAATTTATCTCACTGTATTAAAGTAGGTGCGTTATGAATACAATAACATGTCTATACTAGAAAAGCACTATTGTAATACATATCAGTACAAATTACCCTTTCATTAAACAATTAAATATTTCTTATACATAACGTATACACACCCACCCACCCACACACACATGCACACATATGGCTGCTTCCATCAGACTGACAGTGTGCAAACCGTGAAGAGTACTCAACGTTAGATGGAACTGAAAATGGAGACACATTAGTACCAATTACTGTCGCAAAGACAAAAGTCACAAGGTCAGGAAATGCACCTCAATAGCACATGCCATGTCATCTCTGCTAGTAGACCAGGTCATTTCTGCTAGTAGACCAGGTCATTTCTGTCGCCAATATTGTTGGAATGGCTTCGTATAAACACCGGAAGTGTGGCTCACGTGAACAGATAGACATCTTGAGCTGAGCAACATGAGCTTTGTCCTTCATGGATTGGTTTCATGAAAGTGGCCATGCAGAGTGACCAGTACGAGAATTGAAACTCTGCCCTTCATAAATTTAGACCCCTCCAATCCGAGTACCATCTACACGGCACTATACTTTGCACAGTCACAATGTGAAAAACATATAACTTAAGAATATGTGCAGTAACATTTAACCAGCCCTCGTACATCAAGGCAGCATAGATTGTAGCTTCTTCTCAAGACCTACATGTAGGAAAAGTAATCGTCCGTTTTGGTGGATTTCACCTCCTCATGTCATATCTCGGCAGCATATAGTCCACGTCATGGGCAGAAGTATGCTTGTAGAGCTATGGGAGACAGTATACGCCAAAGGGTCTGTCATACATATGCAATCTGGTCATGCATTTTCCCCTTCTCTTCGTGCTCACATTCTTACTTCAGCTGCCCTCATTGGCCTGTTGATGGGTAAACCTGGCGTCTTAGACAGCATCGATAAGGACCACTTAGCGAATCTGTATGGTGCACTCCTCAACCAGGACAAGAGGGTGACTGCTGTACCTGAGAAGAGTGTGTCAAACAGTTAAAGTCAGATCATTTCACAACTCATTGAACGGGCAGCAGGACACAGTAGGACAGGGAAACTTTGGTTGCAGTAAATCAGACATTTATGTGTCTCTTCTGCAATGTTTCATTCCAGCTGAAAAGACAGGGGACTGTAAGCTCCATCTCAGCTGTGTGAGGGAAATGATACATTCCCATGCTGCAGGACATCTTCCCTAGTTCAAATATGCCAGGTTGTTTTTACAACAGATGGAAGCTCTAGAGCAAACCATGCCAGGAAATGAATATACACAATTCGCAGAAATGGGATACTTCACCATCCGCCGTGTGGATTCATTCTGGGGTGGAAACTTCTCTGATCAGACCATTGAAAAGTTCCTGATGCGGCAGCTAAAAACATCTAGAGAAATGACTCGTGGACGTGAAATCACAGACAGTACATTGGCTACTAAAGTGGGTTCATGCACTTCCTCACTGTATTCCTACCTGTGATGAACTGGAACAGTTCACCGGAGTACACACTGGTACACCAGAGCAGCATAAAGACATACAGCAAAGTACCAGGTCAAGAGACAATAAAGAAAGATGTATCTTTGTTGGATGGCTGCAGGCACATCACCATTTGCTTGATACAAAACTAATTGCCTGGTCTCCTTGTCAACCGGCATCGTCGCTGGCTTATCTGTTAATTGTGATTTACCTGTACAAATCGGCCTAGTAGCGGCATCCGAAACGAATGCATGGTAGGAAGTTTACAGAATTCAAGCTACGTACATCGTAAGGACAAGGTGAAGACCATTGGTGCCAAGAGTAAGAGAGTGAACATCGGGGGACAAAGCACATAAGTCAAGCCAACACTACTGTTCAACAGAATAACATGTTCCCTGAATAACAACACTGAGATGGAATCGGTATTTGCCTATGAACATATTCCCACGCACTTTCCTTTTCAAAGGTGGGGTGATGCGGAAGCCAACAAATAGTTCTCTGGGTCTCCTGCTGATTTCGTTTTCCAAGCAATCCAACGTGCCAGAAATGGTCTCTTTGTTTAAGATGGTGGTCGCCTACTGCACCCTTAAGCATTATGGAGCTCATTTGACGGTGGTGTTTGATGGATATGGAAGTGCAACTTCGACAAAGGTAGCTGAGCAGAGACGAATAGCCCAAAGATGTACCTCTTTATTTGATGATAATATATTATATGCCAACAAGCACAACCCAAAACAGCTTTCCTTGCCAACAGCAACAATAAGATGAGACTTATACAAACTCTACGTGTCAAAATACGTACCGGTATCAAGCAGACAGAAGCGGATGCCACTAACCTGATTGTCTCTACAGCACAAGCAGTAGCAGAGTCAGAACAGGTGCCCGTTGTTGCCGTTGGTAAGGACACAGATTTACTGGTCATGCTAGTTGCTCCGGCAACCACTTCCACAGATATGCACATGCTATGCCGCAAAATCCTGTCACGGTCTTCAACATTCATGAAATTCAGCATGCCATAGGGGACACTAGAAATTGCCTGGTGTTTCTTTAAGCTGTGACAGGGTGTGATACGGTCTCTGCAATGTGGCGTCAGGGCAATCGTAAAACTTTCAATATGGTCCACAAGAAACTTGACTATGGCTTGCTTGATACATTCGCAGTGGAAGCACCCATGACGAGGTAAACAAATAGAGCCGGGAAAGCCTTTATGGGGCCAGCAGTTCTTGATGACTACCGTCACACTGCATACAATTAAACGGGCAATTGGTCGCAGTTCTCTGAGTTCATCCTTTCAGTTAAAAGTCTACTTCCAACTAGTGCTGCAGCAAAGCAACATCCATACCGCACCTCTTACAGTCATTATGTATAAAAAGCTTTTAATAGCGACCTTGGTACTAATGTGTCTACATTTTCAGTTCCATCTAATGTTGAGTACTCTTCACAGTTGCACACTGTCAGTCTGATATCGTTGAGGATGATGGAAGCAGCCATATGTGTATGTGGGTGTGTGTGTGTGTACTTTATGCATAAGAAGTATTTTTTAATTAAAAGATTGTTGTACTGATATGTATTTCAAAGGTGCTTTTCTAGTCTAGACATTTGATTATATTCATTACGTATCTACTTTACAATGAGATAAATTTTGAAATAATGGCCATTTTGGGTGCCATTTTGGATTTCGGGAAGGGCTCAAGTGGTTTTACTGCTACTTGTGTGTTTCAAAATTTGTTAATAACTATTTGGTTGAGTTCCTTATGCTGGAAAACATATATTTAGACATTTACATTTGGTATTTGGGTTATCTAGTTGCAAAGTTAGAAGAAATACAGGAAATGGCAGCAATTTTGGGCGCCATTTTGGATTTCGAAAAGGGCTAAAAGTGGTTTATAGCTACTTGTGTGTTTAAGAATTTATCAACATGTATTTCATTGAGTTCCTTATGCTAAAAAACATATATTTAGACATTTAAATTTTGTATTTGGGTTATCTAGTTGGAAAGCTATAAGAAATTCAGGACATGGCGGCCATTTTGGACGCCATCTTGGATTGCGGAAAACGCTCAAGGAGGATTTATGAGGACTTTTAGTATGTTAATCTAGACATATTCCTGGACCTATCCTGAAAAAATCAGCTTGTTACCAAAAATTTCCATGTTAAAACTAATGCTCTTGGCCTATTATGCAAGTGTGGAAGAACATCAGATAAGACTCTTCAAATGCCTTCATATTCTAAATATATATGTGACATCGTAAAAATCCAGGGTAGGATTTTTACGCCACGTGTTTGTGTAGTCCCACATGCATTTTTCTGTGTACAGTGTTTGTAACTTGGCCTAATTTCTTATCATTTTGATGATTCCAGAACCTTGGAATACACATAAATTCTTATATGCTAGATGATTAACCTTTTCTGGTCGATTCCACGCCGTTTCTTTCGCAATGCAATCGCATGACCAGAACTCAACTTCATCTTTAAGGGTTTCCACTATTTTCCCCTTTTCATGTTTCATGATTCATGTATATTATTCTTTTGTATTTCCATGCACAGATTCAGAAGTTAACTTTTCACAATTTCACCCTGGACACTGATCAATCAGCATCCTCCTGTATGGGGAAGTTTCTCAGTCTCCTGCCTCATCTTACAGACTTGGAGATTCGCACTTGTTCCCTTCATGATGATTTCTACAAAGAGATTGCTGTTACAGCTTCTTCATCTCAGGTAAAATGTATTGTTTTAAAAGAAGCAGACAACCAAAAGATGCACATTTCTTTTTTAAAAGTGTACTTTTTGGGAAAAGGGGGCACCTACAAAAGGAAACCTCAAAGCGAAAAATAATATACCATTTTTAGACATGGTATATACCCCTACATTGTGATTATATTATCAGGGATGATTTCAATTTTTGTTTCTCTCTTTACAAGATCCAAGATACTGCTTAAGCATCATACATTTACTTCGCAGTTTGGTGCAATGGTGTGAATATTTATTTGCAAGCGAGCGAGCAAGCAAAAATTTTAAGATGTGTATTGTCACAGCGCAAAAAATTACATAAAGAGGAAAAAACAATCCTGATGGGATTTTAAGCACAATCTAATCATGAAAGACTGAACAAATCTTTAATATGAAGCATAACTATTTCAACTTTAAATGCGAGCGAGCGTAGAGGGCGAGCTTTGGGTGAAATTAAAGAAATGTTTTTTTGTCAAATAAAATTTATTCAGAATTCTCAAAAAAAAATAACAATATCATAAGTACACAATACAAATACTTTATGTGATTGCAATAAGCAGTATACAGTAATACAAATGATACATGACATAATATAGTCATAATGACTGCTTAGAGAGACATAGTATAGTATTAATGACTGCTTTGAGAGAAATAGTTGTTTTTATACGCTCAAGGGAAGGTTAGAATTGTGCTATTACCCGAGGCGTGCCGAGGGGAATAGCCCAATTGTAACCTTCCCGAGAGCGTATAAAAACAACTATTTCTCGAATATTAAAGCAGTCATTAATACTTTTATATGCCGAAAACAAAAGAGTCAACTAATGACACCACCTTGGCCTTTCTCTAGTTTATCTGCACGGTTGTTTTTTATGAGTGTATCTTTGAGAGTAGACTAGATCTAGATTCTAGTCTAAGCAAGATATTTTTACATTTTGGGGGTGGGCCGGCCCTGTGGGGAATATAGAGAAGAACCTGCGCTTTCATATGACACCTCACTTATTGAGTATCACCTTCAGGATCACAACAGATTATAAAGGTTTGAATCTCGAATTGAAAAAAAAACTTGACCTTAACACACAACATGCATCGGGTGCGCGATCAGTCACCCTGACAACTGGATCTATTTTCGTATCTTTGAGAGTAGACTAGATCTAGATTCTAGTCTTAGCAAGATATTTTTACAATTTTGTGGGTGGGCCGGCCCTGTGGGGAATATGGAGAAGAACCTGCGCTTTCATATGACACCTCACTTATTGAGTATCACCTTCAGGATCACAACAGATTATAAAGGTTTGAATCTCGAATTGAAAAAAAAACTTGACCTTTTTTGCATGGTCGCGGAATGCACGTAGACTGCATAGGGAATGCATTGCGTACAATCTCTATGGAAATAATTTTAACACACAACATCGGGTGCGCGATCAACACCCTGACAACTAGATCTATTTTCGTATACAGTCTATACGTCTATGCTTTTTCAGCAACTAAACGAACATGTTTATGGATAATTTCACGTACCCTTTTTGTTGTTCTTGCTGTCAGCGAGTCTTGCATTTGATAAGTTGAAATCTTGGGAGAGATTCTTGAGCCATTTTTGTCTTGTTTGGAATTGTCTTGTCTTGTATGAAAATACCGACCAATTTTTCGCACACGTATGGTATCTTCGATCGCTCAAACCATTTTTTAACATGTAAACCTATGGGGTAACCATGGAGACTGAACTATTTTTTTAATAACCATGGTTATTAAAAATATTAAATGTTTTATGCATGGTTACCGGGAATTTTACAGGAACAGTTGAAGTTTATGAATGCAATTTCGACCAATCAGATGGCTGGATTACTTAAGTGAGGTATATAATTGTTTTTATACGCTCAAGGGGAGGTTAAAATAGTGCTATTGCCTGAGGCTTGCCGAGGGCAATAGCACGAGGGTATTATTGAAGCCTCTGCCCCAGTGTCAAGGACACAGCCAATTTTCACTCCGGCAACTTCTGCCATAGCTGTCAGGCTTTCGGACACTAACCCTGCAGTGTTCTTCATCTCCTCAAACGTTGTCGCAACCTCTGCCACTGAAGTCTGTCTACTGTGGGTCAAACTCAATTCTGCATCATCCTTTCCATTATCAGTTAAGGACATACCAAATTTTGGGTTGGGGGTGGTTTCCTCCATGGGCTCTTCTGTGTTACACCGTTGTCTAATGTCCTCCGCTGTTTTGCCCTCAACAACAGAGGAAACTAGTTTTCCTCTTGTGGTGGGGCATGTTGGTGATGCATGGTGGTATTTGGTTGGAGTGGAGCTTGATAGGGTGTTGCCGGTATATTGAAATGCTCTTGGCTCTTTGTTCCCTGTTCCATACTCCAAGCAGGGAAGTTTTGATTATCCTGGTTTCTAGGGCCAGCGGGGAAGTTGGACTGAGGCATTGGAAAGTTTGGAGGCACGTTGGGACAGTCTCGCCTGAAATGTCCCCTCTGGCCACAGCCATAGCATGCTCCATCTGTCTTCCTTCTCTGCAGAGGTCTCGCTCTTTTTAGCCTGGCTACTTCATCTCGGAGATGCTCTAGTTCTGTCATCATTGCTTTCTGCTGTTCAACCATCTGTTGCACGAGGGGTGTCGAATCATTACTGACTACCCTTCCCACCTCAAAATATACTTCTCGCACTCTGGGCCTCTGGGTAGTGGGGGTGTCTTGAAAGAGTTGGAGAGCCTCCTCCCTTACTTTGACGAACCCGCTAGATTCATGTGTCAACTGAATTCGCCTAAGCTCTCTCCTCACCCAAGCCTAACGTGCTCCGTTGACGAACTGATCACTCAAAGCCTTATCTTTTAGTTGGCTCAGCGCTTCTCCTTGAGCTTGTGTGGTAGCTGCTTTTTCCATCTTGTTATAAGTGCGTAGCAGGACACGGCTGAAATCACAAAGCGATTCTCCCTCCTTTTGAACACGATTGTGGAACTTGCTACTAAGGGTCTGCATGGTCTCTTGATAGCCAAAGCATAATTTGAGGCAACTTAAAATTTCATCAATATCACGCCTCTTTGATTCACTAAGACACAAGATTTCCTCTCGCGCTGGTCCTGCGAGGTGATCCACAAGAAGTCGAGCCTTGCTACTCATTTCCATATTGTGGTGGGCCGTGATCTCATTGAATTCCTCAAGCCATTCTGACAATGAGACATCATTCGCGTATTGCGGTAGCCCTCGAAATTTTGGCAAGTTACTCTGAAGAATACTCTGTAGCCCGATGGATCGACGGAAAATTTGGGACAGCATATCCATTTCAGATGATTGCTCCCTGGATGTTGTTAGAGTTGTTGGCGGGGAAGTTTTTGTAGTGGGCGCAGTTGGTGTGATAGTTGCTGTTGTTGTTGTAGTTGTCGAGGTAGTCGTAGTGGTAGCCATTTTCCTGTACTGAGGTTTCCAAGTACTTTTTCATGCATAAAAATTAAACAGGAAAATATTATTGATACATCAACTAAATCAAAACATACATGAGCATATAGATAACTATCAAGTATCTGACCGAGACTGCTTTAACACAAAACCAGTCTAAAGTTCATGTTCTGTCACTCTGATATTGTTGCTATCTCCGATGCCACGGAGAGGGTGAGTCTGGTATGGACTGCTAAATCGTCTTGGATTGTCCCTCGCTGTCAGTCATATCCCACTTCTGACACCATTGAAAGGGTTCGAGATCATGACGACAAAATAGTGCATCCGGAGTCAGTGAAGTAGAGTCTGTACTTTATTGTTTCTCATTGCTAAACAGCCTCTGTAACAATAACCAAAGTTGAACAAAATATTTAAATTGTGGTGAACTTACATAAATGGAACAATTATATTGATACCAACAGAACAAATATTTATTCATTGACATTGTTTTGTAATATCATGCAACTAAATCTCAATCAACCCATTTATTATTATACAAAATAAATTACACTGATTGTTTCTTCTTCTGTCCAATATCATGAACTATATGGTACAATAAATTATAGTATTGATTCATTCACATATATAATCATAAAGTAACATAACATAGTAAATTCAACTCACTGGCCAATACTATATGGACTATATGGTACAATAAATTATAGTATTGATTCATTCACATATATAATCATAAAGTAACATAACATAGTAAATTCCACTCACTGGCCAATACTAGCCAAAACGCTATACAATAGCGACCGTATGCATGCTACCAAGTATCATATCAACAGCTCATAAAATTACAGCAGACCTAGGAATAAGATCAAGTGGCATTTCTTATAATACTAAAAATCAATGACTTATAAAAGGAAGCTTATTCTCATCAAAGTTGTAAGGATGATTTGTTCAATTTAACACAATTATACTGCAATTCCTTCATATATCATATAACAAAATAAATGACAAGAGTATTTCAATGAAGCATCATTGTTCCCATGCAAATACAGTGCAAGACATGATTCAATTATACTGATCTTACTTTCACCATCAAAACTCTCATTAGTAATGCTTATAGGTACATGTACATGTATATATCATATCATATATATATACTCCACTATGGGCCTAGTGTATGTGACATACGTAGCCTCCTTGATCTTTTGGTTGCAGTGTCGAAAATCACGGCGCAAAAAGGCACAGACAGAGTTTGCCTTCTTGACTGTGGCATCTACATGGGCAATGAGGTTCAGCTTCTGATCGATGTGGACCCCGAGGTACTTGGCTGAGTTGACCTGCTCCAGCTGATGACCATGGATGGTGTACTGGCCTAGGAGTGGCTTCTTCTTGTTGGTCACTCGCAAGACCCGGCACTTGGAGGGATGGAATTCCATCTTCCACGTCTTCTCCCAGTCCTGGAGCCTATCTAGATCTTCTTGCGGTTTGTCACAGTCCTGGGTCGATCTGATTGGTTTGTAGAGCAGACAGTCGTCAGCATAAAGGCGTGTGGTTGAATGCCTAATGCAAAGGTCATTGATGTAGATCAAAAATAACAATAAACTTAGGATGCTATCCTGGGGTACACCAGATTTGACCTTGGATTCAGTGCTGAGTTGGCCCTCCAGTATGACTTGTTGAGTAACGGCCATTCAGGAACTTCTTGATCCACTGAAGAGTAAGGTCGTGTATACCAAAATGTTTGGCTTTGAGAAGAAGTCGTTTGTGAGGGACCTTATCAAAGGCCTTGGCAAAGTCTAGTAGGATTACATCATACTGACCCTTGTCTTCCAGTCCTCTAGCAAGGTCATGGATGGTGAGGATCAGTTGTGTCTCACAAGAACGGCGCTTCCGAAAGCCATGCTGATTATCAGATAGAACGTCATGATGGATGAGGTGGTAGATAACTGCACAGTGAACAACATGCTCACACAGCTTGCATAGGATCGCAGTCAGCAAAATCGGCTTGTAGTTACCCGGGGATGACTTGCAGCCCTTCTTGTAGATAGGAACTACAAGTGCCTTCTTCCACATCGATGGAATGCATCCTTGATGAAGGGAGGCTTGGAAAAGCAGGGTGATCGCAGGGGATATCTGTTTGGCGGTTTCCTTCAACATTCTGGCAGAGATTCCATCTGGCCATGTTGCTTTGTGAGGTTTTAAGCTTTTCAGCAGCTTGGTGACCCCTTTGCATGTCACCAATATATCATCCATATTTGGGAATGGACTGGGCCCCAAGTCAGGTAAAGCTGAATTGTCATCGTTGAGAGTTTGTTGAGTAGATTGGCCTTCTGTTTGGGATCACAGTATAGTAAGTCTCCGTCTTTTAGAGGGGCTACACCTGTTTGATCGCAACGCATGCTCTTCACCAAAGCACCTAGGTGTTTGTTGCTTCCAGGATCACTGTTGATCATGTCATCCAAGTACTTGCTGAAGGTTTGGCAGCAGATCTTCTGTGTTTCCTTCTTGATGGTGTGATAGCGTTTCCAGGCATTCGTCTTCGCTTTGGTTGTACTTCTAGACTTGCTTGAGATACCCTTCGCCTTTTTGTAGGCTCTTGACTTTTTGCGACACATGTGTTTAGTATTTGTGTCGAACCAGCATTGGTTAAACCGGGATGAGCTCATTTCCGTTGGAATATGATCTCTCACAATATTGTCAAGTGCTTGCTGGAGTTCATTGCACAAGATTTCAGCTGGAGTGGAGGTGCTATGGTCAGCGACAAACTGATCAGCCCATGTTTGAGCATCTGAGCAGATGATGTCGATGTCGGCTTTCTTCCACAAGAAGATTTCCTGGCAAACTGGTATCTGTCTAGTTGCCTGGGCAGACATCTCCATAAAGAACACTTACATTTTCATAATTTTAACAAACGAATTTGTTTTCACTGGTTGCCTGCCGTAGCAAAAAGCAGATTTGACAAAAGACTTAACTCTGTTTCGTTGACAATCAGCCATAGACGAGAGTCTTCATGCATGAAAACGAATTTGTTTGTTAAAATTATGAAAATGTAAGTGCTACTTTAAACAAACAGAACTTTGTCATTCCTCGCTCATTTTTCTTGATTGAGGTATCATATGAAAGGGCAGAAAATGAACTTTCTAGAAATATGAATTTTTCTTTGAAATTCAGATACCGCCCGCCAAATTACTTTTTGGTTTTCTTCCTTCAATTGCTTTTAATCACTCATGCGTGGAATATGCATCACGTGAGTAGCATCAACTGAAAGAGGAGACTCTAAGCTTTCCAAATATGTATCATTCATTAATTATGGTTGTGATTAAGTTATGATAAAACATTGATACTTCTCGGTTTCGTTTTTTCTGGGTCGCACTGTATATAATTCTAGACATAGAGTGCATGTCTTTCACATAAAAATGTATCATCAGCGGACATACTCATTTCTAATTTGTATCATTAATAGTACAAATCCAGTTGAGGTAATGAGGATTGTTGCATCACTCAGTTCCAGTCATTCAACTGGACATGATGAGATGAATACACATTTGCTAAAAAACATAATTGGAAGTATAATTAAGCCCCTCGTTTACATATTCAACCTGTCATTGTTGTCTGGTAGTTTTTCCTCAATGATGAAAATTTCGAAAATGCCAACTATTGTTTTTAACCTGGACGCATGTTCAACAACCCGGCATGCGCCCGTCGAGGATCCTGAGCTGAAAATAAAGGGCTGAATTATTTAAGACCAATTACAAGAATTACTAAAATAAGAAAAACACCCACCACGTGATTAATGGGTACGAAAAGTTACAAGTACATATTGAAGTGCATGGAAAAGTCGGCGGGCCCATAGGTGGCTACCATGCCAACCATTGTTAACTTGGAAATCATGTTCAACAACCCGGCACGCGCCTGCTGAGGTTTCCGTGCTAAAAATAAAGGGCTGATTCATTTAAAACCAATTATTTCATTCAGCGTCGTTGGGTACTGTTAAATAGAGATATTGCACAAAGTATGAATGTTCTACAAAATCTATATGTTCTTACACGTATCTGACGTGTCCTACCAGACTCATTAAAGATCCCTACTTGGTTTAAGAAGATGTGAAGAATCTTTGACAAGTTTCTTAAAATGTGTCAGAATGCTCTCATCAACTATGTCTGCCAGACATTCAACATCTCTGCCTATTATTTTCTTTGCTTCTTTAATAACCCTTTCCAGCTTTCTTCTATTCTGAACCCTCAGAGAATAAAACCAAACAACACAGCAGTATGTAATCACAGATTGAATGACTGAGCTATAAAAAAGCTTCATGATATCTTTACTCACACCAAACATATTCATTTCCATGAAAAAGTACAACTTCTTGTTTGCCTTTGAGTATGCTTTCTTTACATGCATGACCCATGACATACTACTATCAATGTGAACTCCCAAGTATTTGTATTCGGTGACAATATCAACATTCTAATCATGTACAGTTAATGGAATGACCAGTCAGCATCCTGCTGTCTAGAAGAGTTACTCTACATCTGTCTCCGGAATAGAGCTATACAGCCATATGTTTAATACCTTTTTGTTCATTGTGTTGGATTATATGTGAAACTAACCAACCAAAAAATTAGTGAGCAATTTGCACATCAAGTTTGGGATTACTGACCTTTTTACTGAGTGGAGATGATGCACATTGTGTGTATATGAATCCAATGACAGGGGTAATAATATTTGTAAAGCGCTTATATATGGTATTTCGTATTAAGCACCATATAAACCTAGATTATTATCATTATTATTATTAATACTGTTCTCACTTACGATATGCTACTGCCCCAATTACTATGTTTCATCCTCCTTTTTTCTTGCTCATCAAAATTTCTTTCAGCCCTCCCCCCCTTCACAATCCTGGATCATCTGCTGTGATTATATGAATGCTTAATGTGAAAGTATGGACTATATTAAGGGTTTTCACTATTTTCCCCTTTTTATGCTTCATGATTCACAGATATGTTATTCTTTTGTATTTCCATGCACAGATTCAGAAGTTTAATGCTAACAATTTTCTCCTACACAATGATCAATCAGCATCCTCCTGTCTGGGGAAGTTTCTCAGTCTCCTACCTCATCTTACAGACCTGACGATTTCAGCATGTTACCTTCATGGTGATTTCTACAAAGAGATTGCTGTTACAGATTTTTCATCTCAGGTAAAATGTATTGTTTTAAAAGAAGCAGAAAAACAAAAGATGCAAAATATATAATTTTTTTTTAAAGGGATTAGGTATCTTTGTTTTCCCAACGGTTTTTCAAACACTACAGTCTATTGGGGAAAATGAGTATGGTAAATCGGTCACTCAAATTTTGTTACTTTTTTGATGCACTTCATGATCATTTTGAAGCGCAATTGTTTTAGAGCTTCAATATTACACCATATCACAGATGCTGATAACACGTAGGGCCGTGCATCTCAGATTTGGCGTTGTTAAACAGTGGCGTTAAACCTGAAGTTGTGTGATAGGAATACAAATAAATTGCTGTAAGTATTAATACTTTTCCATGAGTGTAACAACTTTATTTCAAAATCAGGTGAAAAGATAAACAAAAGATGGGCCAGTAAGAGTGAGCATTATCTAAATCGAATCGAATTCGTTTTCAGTAGTGTGCCTTACACTGATTACCGGTACTGATAACACTAACATTTGTTAATCTATGCTTTCCCCAGTTTGATTGATGAATTTGTAGTTTTGTATGAAAGATTCAAAATCAATTTTTCCTATGCAATATGCTACTACTCCAATTACTGCATTTCTTCCTCAATGAAATGACAAATGCAATGCAAAACTGAGGAGATGTGAAATTGTGAATGAGTTGTAAACGTATTATTCTTGTTTTTTGTACTGAGATTCCAGGTAAGAAAGACAAATATATGTAAATGACATCAATTTTTTTGATACTTTTCCACAAGCATAACATTTTTTAAGCAGTCAGGTAAAATAAAAAAAGAATTAAAAAAAATACAGAATAAACTACAGATGTGCTAGTAACCCTGGCAAAGTATTTTTTGCGTCGAATCGGATGCATTTTCAGTACCTGAGGATACACTGACAATGCTGCAATTTTTGAATCCCTGCTTTCTCCTAAACGATTGTCAAATTTCTACATGTAGCTTCATGTGAAAGATTTTTAATTACTTTTTTCTCCCATACAATATGCTACTGCCCCAATTACCATTTATCTTGCCTATAAACTTTCTTTCCTCCCCCTTCGCTTCAGAATCAGGGATCATCTTCTGTCATTATGTGAATGCTTTATGTGACAGTACTGACTATCTTAAGGGTTTCCACTATTTTCCCCTTTTTATGTGTCATGATTCACGTATGTTAATTTACTACAATAAATCAATGTATCTACCTATTATTTGCTAGTTTATCCAAAGTACGCCACCATCGAGAATTCTTTAAAAACATCACATTCGCGAATGCCCCACCCCCAGACATCACCTTCCCAGGGTTCATGTGCGCAACGTATGCCCGCCGTTCATCCTCTTTCTATTCTCGCCTACCGGTAGAGACATTGTTACAGCTGAGTCACATTTAAAATCAAGGATTTTTTCCTTTTTTCATTAGGCTAAGCTCTTTTTACGCATTGAATTCCTTCCTCATTTTAATTGCCATTAATTTTGTGGTCACATATTAAATTTCGCGGAAATTGAGTATCATTTCTGCTCCGCATATTTCCTCTTTCACGACTGTAAATTACAGGCTTCGGTACGCCGCTGGGTTAGGGCGTTTGGTCCTGGCGTTACAGCCTTTGCTGGTTGGGATTTCTTATGTGTGGTAAGGCGGTTAATTTATTCATCGCCCTAGCTCGTTACGCTTCGCGGATAACCGCTTCTGCGATGCGATCTTTTGTCTGTTCATAATTGTTTGGTTTTATTTTTTCGTGCATGCTTGTTGGGTTTAGTTTGGAATAAAAACATTTTATTTGAAACTGTTTGGTTGGAAATAAAGTGAGCGTGGAGTTTATTTCGGTCTCGCTCCCTTTGTCTGGCGTTTCTCTCTGGTTGGTTTCTCTTTGTATGCATGTTCGTGATGGATACGTCGGAGCCTGGTACCTGTGTCTCTCCCCCAGCTAGTGCAGCTACTGGAGGTGTGTTCAACAAGCTGACCACTCGTTCATTCAGTGTGGTAGCTGGTAAGCTAGGGAGCGCTACTGTGTCCCTCGGACAAGCTCGTTTTTGTTTGCCGGCTCGACTTTTGTCGGGTCCCAGCATGGGAGCGATCGGTTTACCGATCACCAGCCCCCACTGCACGATGAGGCGGGCGTCATCTTTTCGCTAAGAAGAGCCGGTCCGTGGACTAGGACGACCCGGATGCCGATCTGGTTCTGTCCGGTCCGTGTTCGGATTACTTAAAAGGGACATTCCCGGTTCGGTTAAATCTGATTGATTCCGGCTTTCCGGTCGGTCCCGTTCTCGGTTCCAGTTTCGGTTACAACCCCGGTTTACCAAGCCAATCTGGCTTTGGATTTCTGGCTCCACCCGGTCCCGTTCTACCGGTTCCAGTTTACCGGCACATACCGGTTTCCCATTTTTATCCGAATATCCATTTCCGGTTTACCGGATCCAAACGTTGGATTTTTTAGTAGGGTATCCGGACCAGCCGGTCCGGTCCCATGTTCTTGTCCTACAGTTTACGGACCACGGGACCCGACTGCTTTTACAGGCATTCCGCCTGGTTACAAGCAGCCTCGGCAGTTTCCAAGCCGCTTGGCTCGTGCGGCACCTCATATACCGGCGGCACTTGGCGCCCCTCCCGGTGAGGAGTCATCCAGTCCGTGGGTGTGCCCGCCCCCCTTGGGGCCAGGCTCCCTACGAAGCTGAGTTTGGGGACCAAGATGCGGATTCCAGTTCGGAATCCGTAGCTAGTGTGGGCCCCCGGGTACTGCGGGGGTTGGCAGCAGACGCTCTGGCGCTGCTGGCTAAGTACTTGCCTGGGACTTTCACAGCGACCTAGTTGGAAGGGGCCCAGACTTCGAGTTTCTTCCGTCTGGATCCTTCCTCGAAAGGGATTTCGTTAACAGAAGACTTTAAGGTAGCATATAAGAGAGTAGCTGCAGAGTCGACTCAGTCGGTTAAGCTGGTACAAAGGATTTTGTGTTCAGGTCTCCAGACACGCTTGGTTTCTTTGAGCCCAAATCTTTTTCGCCCGATTTGACACATTTGGGGGCAAGACTGGGCGTGAATTTTAAAGGTCGCCAGTTTCATGCTTTAGAAAAGCTGGTACGGGTGAGTGAAGCGCAGGCAAGGCCAAGTATGAGACTGACGGCTTGTCTGGGGTCGGGAGCTTGTCTTTTCCGAGGCTGATAAGTTGATCTTAGATGAATTTTTTTTGGCTGTCACTGGGTCGCTATGGATACAGCTCTCTTTTGGGGTTGCCCAAGCGACAAACCTTCGTAGAGAGTTTGCTCTCTCCGCCTTAGGGGTTCTCAAAAGGGATGTACAAGCGTTACTGGCGGGGGTGCCCTCATCAGAGGAACACCTCTTCGGAGGCCAGTTCGCGGCAATCTTGCAACACGAGCTAGACTCTCGGAAGCAGACGGCGGAGATTGCTAAGCAACTACGTCTGTTGCAAGTGCCCCAGCCGCCTAAGCAGAAGGCGAGCAGTCAGACTGGGCCGTCGCAATCGATCTCAAGGACGCTTACTTTCATGTACCGATCCATCCCTATTCACGGGACAACTTGGGTTTCGCCTTCAAGGGCGAGACCTTTAGGTTTTGTGTTCTCCCATTCGGTCTCAGACCGGCCCCTCGAGTTTTTACCCGTGTGTTGGCGGCGCTGGCCAGGTTTTTGAGGAATCGCTGCCTGCGCCTCTTCGTCTATCTCAACGATTGGCTCCTGCTATCGAGTTCGGAGGCGGATCTTCGGGTTCAGTGCGGCTGTTGCTCCAGACCACTCGGCTTCCCCAGTATACCTAGGTGCGAAGATCGACATCCCGAATCAGGTTGTTCGTCCCAGCTGCGACAGAATCCAGACGATTTCGTTGGGCGCCAGGTCCCTCGTCTTACTCGCAGGGTGCGGGCCAAACGTTTCCTGCAGTTCCTGGGATATCTCGCCAGTTTGGTTGAGGTGTTTCCGGACTGCAGGCTTCGCATGAGGCCCTTTCAGAGGCACCTGCTCAGATATTTCACTCCCAGCATCGATTCTCTCAATACGTGGGTCCCACTATCGAGGGAAATCATTCGGCTGCTCGCTCCTTGGGCGAGTTTGTCATTTCTGGCGCAGGGTAAGCCTTTGCGGACCCCTCTTACGTCAGATGCCTCCCTGCTGGGCTGGGGAGTGCACTGCGAGGGCGAGATGGTGTAGGGGGATTGGGCTCATTTGGGCACCATCCCCCACATCAGTGTGCTGGAGCTCATGGCAGGGTTCATGTCACTCCAGCACTTCAGAGGGAGGTATGTGGGCCGGTCGGTGGCGGCCTATATAAATCGACAGGGTGGGACGTGTTCGGCTTTGCTGAACGCTCTGACCGCTCAGCTATGGAGGTGGTGTCAGGACAACAACATCGTCCCGATCGCCTCCTACGTTCCGGAGGAGGACAACCTCATTGCAGATTTTCTGTTGAGGGGCAAGGGTCTTCCCTCCGAATGGTTGATGAATCTTGAGGTGTTCGACCATCTCAGGGTGGCGTGGGACCCGCTCGAGATCGATTTGTTCGCCAACACCTTCAACCACCACCTCCCGACGTACTGCTCGAGGGTACGGGATCCAGAGGCTTGGTCTCTGGATGCCTTCTCCCTACACTGGGGATAGTTTCAGGGTTACGCCTTTCCCTCCTTCCACGAGGTCAGGGAGGATCGGGCATGGGTGTTGTTAGTGGCTCCTCGGTGGCCAAGGAGGTTGTGGTTTCCTCTCCTTCTGCCACTGATGGACGGGACGCCTTTCCCTCTCCCGCTGAGGCCGGACATAGTGTCCCAAACTCTCTCGGGGATCCGGCATCGACGGCCAGCGCTGCTCTCTCTGACCGCCTGGCCGTCGTCGGGGAGGATGCTAGGGCGTCGGGTCTCTTGGAGAGAGCTTCCCGGTTTATAGTCCAGAGTCGTAGGGACTCCACGAGGACTCTTTACAATTCGCGTTTGGAGCCCTTCTTCATTTGGTGTGAGGGCCTAGGGGTCTCACCACTTAGCCTATGGCTTCGGTAGGAGTGGTAGCGGATTTTTTTTATTTCATTGTTCGACAAGGGTAGAGCCCTGTCCACTATCTGTGGTTACCGTTCGGCCATCGCCAATATACATGTCAGGTTTCCGGACGGTTCAGGGGTTTCTAACGGTCTGCGTTCCTTTTTTCTGCAGCGACCAGCTAATCCACAACTGGCCCCTGCTTGGAGCCTACAGACGGTGTTGGTCGCTTGGCAAAGCCTCCTTTTAACCCGTTGTCTAAAGCCTCACTGATTCACTTGGCGGTGAAAACGGTGTTCCTTATGGCAATAGCTTCGGGACAGCGTAGGAGTACGTTTCATGCGTTGTCTACCACCCCTGGTGGGAGGTGGGAGAGGCGGGGTGTTTGACTGGTTCGACTGGTTATTGCCAAGAATCAGTCGGCGTCCTCCGGGCCGGTGAAGGTTTCCCTCAGTCCCCTTTCAGTATTCTCCTCGGTCGCTGAGGACAAGGTCAGGTACCGATCAGGGCACTCAAGTGGTACTTAGATAGAACTAAGGTTCATCGAAAGGATGACCAGTTGTTCCTCATTTCGCGGGAGCCTTTTTCCCCTGCGTCTCAAGAATCCATCTCCAGATGGATAGTGGATACTATTCAGGCGGCGGGTTCTGAGGCCCTGCTCGCAGATGGCCTGGCCAGTACTTCCTGGGCGTTGTTCCAGGGAGTGGGCTTAGATGACATTCTGAAGGCCGTTTTGGCTGTCTCCCAATTCCTTTACGTCTTTTTTTTATCGCTGGGACATCCCCTCTGTGGAGCTGCGGGTGGCTTCGGCTGCCATTGTTCCCCAGTAATATCCTTCTTGTTCGGGACATTCCTCCCGGTCCGTGTATGTGCTGGTTTAGCAAATAATAGGTAAATACATTGATTTATTGTGGTAAATTAGGAAAATCAGAACTGATTTTATTATTTACCATATAAATCTATGTATCTACCTATGTCCCTCCCTCTGTCTTCTCTCCTTGCCTGCAACATGTCCGATGCTTTGTCTTTGGCGGCTCGTGAGAGAGGATGAATTGCAGGCGTGCGTTGCGCACGTGAACCCTTGGAAGGCGATGTATGGGGGGCGGGGCATGCGCGAATGTGATGTTATTAAAGAGTTCTCGATGGTGGCATAGTTTGGATAAACTAACAAGTAATACGTAGATACATAGATTTATATAGTAAATAATAAAATCAGTTCTAAATTTCCTGTTCTGTTGTATTTCCATGCACAGATTCAGAAGTTTAAGGTTGACAAGTTGAACCTAGGCAATGATCAATCAGCATCCTATTGTCTGGGGAAGTTTCTCAGTCTCCAGCTTCATCTTACAGACCTGGAGATTTGCTCAAGTTCTCTTGGTGATGATTTCTACGAACAAATTGCTGGTACAGCTTCTTCATCTCAGGTAAAATGTTTTCTTTTTTATGAAGCAGAAAAACAAAAGATGTGAATGTTTTTGTCTTTTTTTTTTCAAACCTGAAGTTGTTTAATAGGAATAAGAATATTGAGATTCCAGGTAAGAAATACAAAAATATGTATTAAGTGACATCATTTTTTTGTATACTTTTCCACAAGCATAATATTTTTTCAGCAGTCAGGTAACATCACAAAAAAACAAAATACAGAATAAACTACAGATGTGCATTTAACCCTGGCGAAGTATTTTCTGGGTCGAATCACATGCATTTTCAAGTTCCTGAGGATACACTGATAATGATGCAATTTTTAAATCCCTGCTTTCTTCAATATGATTGACAAATTTCTATGTGTAGCTTCATATGAAAGATTTGTAATTACTTTTTTCCTGTAAAATATGCTCCTGCCCCAATTACCATATTTCTTGCTCATCAGATGTCTTTTTACAATACAAAAACCCAGGTCAACCCCATTACCATATTAATGATTATGTATTTGAAGTTGTTACACAATATAAAAACCTTGGCATTGTTTTGAATAAGAAAATGACTCGTTCGATTATGTAGTATCAAAGGCTAACCGAATGTTAGGTTTCATCATCAGTGTAGCAAAAAATCTGTCAAGTGACTCTCTGCTGTGTTTGTACAAAAGCCTCGTTCTCCCTATTATTGAATATGGCCAACTGGCCTGGTTCATACACAGTAGAGGGGGTGTTGAAAAGATTGAAAAGAAGCAGAGACAAGCTACACAAATTATGCTGAAACAGAGAAAACAGGAAATGGAGTATTCTGCACGCCTCCAAACTTTGAAGTGGTACACCCTTTTTTCCAGGTGGCATTATCTACTGAATATCTTTGTTCTCAAAGTCTTTTTGGGCCTTATAAAATGTGAAGCTGTTCAAAATGCTATCTGCGTTAACCAAAAATATTCTGACACTATTTGATTCAAACATTTGAAAGCTCGCAGTCAAAGACTACATGGCTCTGCCATCCACAAATCTCCTTTTGTCTGGGATACTCTTACTACTGATTTGAAGACTGATGTTGTGTTATTATCATTATTCTTACTTGGCTTACATTACTAAAAGAACAAGTTCTCAGTATACAGATGAGTTAAAGCCCCTCTGCACTAGTTTGGCCAGGAGGGATTAGACCTCACTGCATGGTTACTGACGGGTGGTTATCTCATCAAATCAGCTCTCAATTAAAGATACTACAGTGTGTGTCAGAAAAAGTTTACACTTAGAAAACTGCTAATTATTTTATAAATCATCTATGAACAGTAAATTATTATGCATCATATAAAAGAGCGTTTTATCCCAAATCATTTGGTATCATTTTTGTGTGGTATGTGTTCACGCTTGGATGAACAGGAGGCTTTGTTTGCGAGAGTGCAAAAATCGACTTGCGCCAGAGTTGCTTATGTGATGTTTACCGGTAAATAAAACAATTGGGATTTGGGTATTAAATCCGTTTTTGCAGATCCAAATAACATTCCTAACAACATTAATCATGCCACACATATCGAATGTCAAATATCAACAAACATTTGTGCGCGTGTGTGTGTGCGTGTGTGACTTTGCTTCTGCAAAAAGCATATGCAATGCATTTCATTTGATACATTCGAGTCATTCTCTCACTCCTCTAATTCCAACATAATACATGCTGTAGGCATCCCTTTGGTGCAAGTCGATTTTTGCACTCACAAACAATGCCTCTTATTCATCCAAGCGTGAACACATATCACACAAAAATGATACCAATGATTTGGGATAAAACACTCTTTCATAAGATGTATAATAATTTACGTTTCATAGATGATTTTTCAAATAATTAGCAATTAGCAATTTTCTAGGTGTAGACTTTTTTTTGACTCACACGGTATGTCCCTTTTGCAGCCAACATCAAATTCTGTAGAACTTTGCCGGAATTATGAATATGTCATGTATGTCCTATCTGTGAAATTTAAACGTTAGCAGAGTACTAATATTCAAATTATGCAAGGAAACCCATTTACTTGCTAGACTTCACTGTCAGACACTATTGAGTGACTGACTGGCTTTTTTTCTTCTTTGGTAATAACATACATAAACTGAGCTGTAAATGATACATTTGTCTACATCAATAACCCACTTCTTGTAATGGCTAAAATTAAACTGATTGAATCTTTACACAGCATAAAACGTACGACCATTCGGTACAATGGTCTGAAAATCAGACTATTACTTAGAGGCCCTGTAGCTCTTAAGTCGATTTGACAACTAATAGTTGTTATTTTCCGGGCGCCATTTTGTGAAAATCAACTTATGATCATACCTTCATAACCGAGGGTAATTATTCATTTATATTTATCATAATTAAGATCAATCTCCGTCTGGTCAATTTCAGGTCAATAAACGTGCGCAAATGCGCGCGTACGCGTTCGTGCGCGCGCAAAAATTAAAAATGCTCCAAATCATCGCAAAATTTATTTGCATACGTTTCAGGCCATTTTCTGTGTCATCATATTTAGCAAATTTTTCCAAGCATTTTGATAACTTGTTCACCTTTTAATAACATAATGAGCGTCCGTCAAATGTGACAGCACGCGCAGACCTGCATTATCTTTATCCACAATACATGGGCAAAAAGATGCCTCTACAAAATTCATTTTAACTCTCCAGAATGGATGGGAACTCCCAATATTTTTTCTTATTTGGATAGATTATGAGTCGGAGATATGATTTCATGTCTCATTTGACCCTCAATTAACTCATGACGTCATCATAATGGCCTCCGAACTCAAAATTTCAATTTGCATATTATGATGTTAGCATATTTTTGGAAAATTGATTGTATCTCTATAAATATTTTCTTTCAAATTTTGATATTGTCTAGCTGAGACAATTCTCTACAAATGCAGTGTCCATGACTTTTCATTTTGACAAAGCCATCATGGCGTATTTTTGCGATTAAAGGAGGCATGTCAATTTTTCACATTTTGCGTGTATTCTCTATGGGACATTTTTCTCAAAACTGGATTCTACATTTCTGTCTTTCGCGAGCAATATCTCCCTTGTTTTAGCTTTGTTTTTGCTGAGCTTTGGATATGATGTAGCTGAGACAATAAGCTATGTCCAACGTGCACTTTATTTTTCGATCATATGCCGGGATCATGCTCATATTTCACTTGAAAAGTGGGATTTGAGAATTCAATTTTCTGTTTACGTGTAATCGCTATGGGAAATGTTTTGGTATATCGGTATAAACGCACTTGACTTCCGACCTTGAGATACCTGGTTCGAGTCCGGGCGTCTCCAACAATTTTTTTCTTTCCTTTTTTTTTCTTTTTGACCTTTCACTGTACCTTCTCCTTTAATTATTAAAACATGTAGAATCACAAATACTTTATTATTACCCTATTTACACTTAATGTATTACTTTTTAGGTGTAATCCCTATGGGAGATGACTTTTTCTCAAATCTGGATTCTACATTTCTGTCTTTTTGAGCGATATCGTTGTTATTTCTGCTTGGATTTTGTTAATTTTTGAGTATGTTGTAGCTGAGACAAGTTTCCACAAAATTTATGTAGACTTTTTAACATTATCATGACGTTATCATAGTCAAAAATTCAATCATAGGTGACATGTCAGTTATCATATATAACAATCCTCAAACGAATACCTGAAGGGGGCGCTATACCACTTATAATCATGGTCATCTAATATCGTCATCATTGTATTCATGAACGTAATCTTTTTTTTTTTAAATTATCGGCAACACTTTCTTGATCAGTATTCACAAGAGCTTATTTATGCTAGAAATATGGAAGGCATTGTTCTCAATTGCATCTCTCTCTCTCTCTCTCTCTCCTCTCTTGCCCTTTTTTCCTTCTCTAATGTTCTGTTTTGGTCTGTCTATGCATCTATCTATCTCTCTCTCTCTCTCTACTCTTTCACCCTCTCCGTCCCTCTCTCTCTCTTGCCTAGCCCCCCCCCCCCTTATTCTCTTGCTCTATCTCCCTCTGCCCTACACAGTTGAAATTTGACTCATGGATATACCATAATGGGAGTAGTAAACGAAAGATGAAATCGTGAAAATGTGTTCTTCATTATGTTACACATAAGCATACGTATCACCTAATTTGTCAAAGTGACGAATTCAAGTCTAGTTCGATTTATATTTGGACATACGATTGTTGATTGGACCGCGGTCTTTATTACTACTTATCGTTTTTGTAGTTGTGAATCATCTTGGTGTTTTTTAGCGTATTTCTTGCCATGCAAAAAAATGTTTTTTACGCTACCGCGAACGGCACTGCTGCTGAGAGCTCTGGCGCGTATCTTGCGATCGGGAAGGACAAGGGGCAGAAACAGCAGGGCTGTAAGGACGGCGATGCTAGCCGACCGAGCAAGGCCAAGCCAAGCTCGGCGGTGCCTGACAAGAATAAAAGCAGCAAGGCAAAGCCTAGCTGTACACTAAAACCCAGAGTAAGGCTCAGCCAAGCTCTGGGATAGTGGAACATTCTCAAATAATGTCTCGATTTGAGAAATTGGAAGCCATGTTCTCTCGTGTTGTAGACGCTCTCCCGGACTGTTAGCAGCCACGGCACTGATACCTTTATTGGGAGTCAATTTATATGACTGATTGATGTAACTGATTCTCAACCATGTGCTGGTTCCTACATGACAGGGATGATTGCTCCGACTTGGACTATAATGAGGATAGCCAAGAAGATTTTTAGACTGAAGATATTATGCAGGAAGGTAAAAATCCCCGAAGTTCGCAATGCAGTTGCCCTTAGGGTGACCACTTCATGGGGAGATTGCTGACGCAATCAACTACCCGTACATGATGGGGCAGAAAATTGAGTATAAATCCTTGGCTGAAGCAAAAAAAAATGTACCCCTGCCCAGAAAATTGTAACTTACTAGACGTTCCCAAAGTTCACCACCATTTGGTAACGTATGACTGCATCCTTCAGAACCAGGTATTTTAAGTTCCTGAATGTGCAAAAGTGGCTCACTAAGGGGATCTGTGCATTCGCACATACACTAGATCAATCCACGATGACGGATCACCAGCAGGATGCTTTGGCACTGCTTTGTGAAGCCAACTTCAGTTTGAACTCTCTTAGGAAGGATTTCATTAAGCCTGAAGTACACAATGACTTCCGTCAATTTTTGCAAACCCTCAAACAAGGTTACCAAGCTTCTCTTCGGAGACGATCTTCTCAGTCTTCTAATACTAGCGAGCTTTCGATTTAGGCACCGGACGTCGGCTACTACGAGGTACTGGAGCGTGGAGACGTTGCGCAGCTCACGTCTGTTCCCTTCGCGGCACTGTTTTTTATTTTCACGACGGTGCTTTTGTCGCTCACAGGACCAATTTTTGAGATCAGGTGATTAAATCAGGTACTAAATTCACAGTGGACAAAAATCTGATACGAAGAATAATATAAGGATGACAGAAATAGAAAGTTACAATTATAAAACAATAAATAACATAAGAAAAGGTGATAGAAGAATAAACTAAGGATAGCAAGAGGAAATAATGAAAAACAAAGAGTAACAATTAAAGAGAAGATGATAGAAGGAAAAAACAATGAATAACATAGGAAAAACAGAAAGAGAAAATGATAGAATGATAAAAAGAAAGAATAACATTAAAGAATGTGATAAAAGGAAGAAGCAAAGGATAGCGTAAGGAAAGAAAGGAAGAGGTAACAATAGAATAATAAAAACAAAGAATAACATAAGAAAAGGTGATAGAAGAAGAAACAAAGAATGACATGATAGGAAAGATAAAAAGAAAAATGATAGAATATGATATCAAACAATAACAAAGAATAGACAGAAAGAGAAAATGAATAATAATTCAAAGTTACGAAAGAAGATCTGCCCCCATATTTACCACAATAAATCAATGTATCTACCTATTATTTGCTAGTTTATCCAAACTACGCCACCAATCGAGAACTCTTTAAAAACGTCACATTCGTGCATGCCCCACCCCCCATACATTGCCTTCCCAGCATTTACGTGTGCAACGACGCCCGTCATAGCTGATTTTTGATTTACTTGTTTGACAAGGGTAAATTCATTTCCACTTTTCGTGGTTATTGTTCGGCCTTCGCCGCCACTCATGTCGAGTTTCCGGATGGCTCAGGGGTTTATCTCCCATTTCTTGTCCAAGTTACTGCGTTCTTTTTCTGCAGCGGCCAGCTATCCCGCAGCTGGCTCCTACTTGGAGCCTACCGAAAGTTTTGGATGCTTTGGCAAAGCCTCCTTTTGAGCCTAGGTCTAAGGCCTCACTTATTCGCTTGACGGTGAAAACGGTTTTAGCTTCGGGACAGCGGAGGAGTACGCTGATGCGCTGTCTTTTGAATGCACAACTTCTTATCTATGTCTCTTGGATGCCTGATCCTCACTATGAACATGACTGACAAAGAAAGCGGACAAAATATTCAGTTCCTCAGGTAGACAAAGGAACATCTCTTCACTGCTATTATGCAAAAATGTGTAGAACAGGTGTCACATGCATATTCACCTGTTCTACATATTTTTACATAATAGCAGTGAAGGGATGTTCCTTTGTCTACCTGAGGAACTGTATATTTTGTCCGCTTTCTTTGTCCGTCATGTTCATAGTGCCTACTGCTTGGGCAGTAGATGCATTCACACTTGATTGGGGCTGCATGGATTTCTATGCATTCCCATTGTTCAACCTTGTTCCCAGTTGCCTACAAAAATTAAGGCAAGATAGGACAAAAGGGTTATTAATAGTACCAAATTGGCCAACTCAAGCTTGGTTCCCAATTTGGAACGACATGTTGCTTGAGAGACCCCAACCAGTATCTGGTTTCCCAAATCCATTAACCAATATATCTCTCTTGTGTTGCAGGCTTGGAACAGACACTTCGCTTCACAATGAATTAACATGGAGTCGGCAATAATGTTGGGAGCTTCTTGGAGGAACTCCACAAACAGACAGTACAACACTTATATAATGAAATGTAAACATTTATGTCAATCTCAGAAATTGTCATGGACCCACACATAGGTGGAAAGATTGCTGGAATTTTTCAATTATTATGTACTTCAGGGAAAATGTTGGCTACAGTGCCATCAACACTGCAAGAAGTGCCATTTCATTTTTTTTTTTATTGGATAATTGCAGCTATATAGCCGGAATGCATCCTTTGATTTGCAGATACTTGAAAGGAGTGTTCCAACTCAGGACACCCACGCCTAGATACAGTGGCATAATAAGTCAGCACCGTCTTAGACTATCTTTCGCCGATTGACACCGGCTCATAAGTTGCCTCTACATGAATTAACACTTAAACACAGCATGTTGCTATCATTAATTTCAGCACAGAGAGTGCAAACACTTCATTACTTGAATATTGAGAATGTGAAATTTAAGACTGATTCAGTGTAAATCTTTGTTGATAAACTGCTAAATCAAAGCAGACTGGGAAAATTGGAATGACCCTTGAATTGAATGCCTATTCGCAAGACAAACTTGTTTGTGTAGTGCACTACTTGCGCCAATACATCCGTAGAACTACAGATATTAGAAAGACAGAAAAATATCTGTTTGTCACCTATCGAAAGCCTCACGAGTGAGCAAGCACAGACACAATTGCTAGATGGATCAAAGCGGTCCTTGGCTAATAGACAAAATACACCGATATCGGACATCCTTAAACAAGTTGGATGGGCAAATCAAAAGAGATTTGATCATTTTTACAACAAGCCTGTTGATGCTGCTTGTAAGTGTCGGCTTGCATGGTGATGAAGATATACAGTAGGCTTGCGGGAGCCACTCCCGCCACTCCCGTCACTCATCCTCTCCAAGCGCTGTAGTTCTCCTTAGAACTATAAGCTAAGAAAGATAACCAACAGTCTTTTTCAAGACTACACATCCTCAAGAAAGATTATCGAGAGTCCTTTTCAGAACTCCTCAATCCTCTCTCTCTCTCTCTCTCACATGGTGCACCCGCAAGCCTACTGCATAAGCCTGTTGAATCTACAGCTTCTTTTGCTATGGCTGTTGTATCACTGAAGGCAGGTACTTCACCTGCATAAACGTTCCATGATGGGTCAGGGAACCACATCATTGGTACAGTGCCCACATTTCAGTAACAACTTTTTATTGGTGCACACTATTAGTACAGCACCGTGACTACTGATCTTTGAAATCTCATATATTCTAGAACGAGAATTATGAATTAAAATTAAAGATTAAACGAGCACTTACGTTCGAAGTTTGATCGTTATTTTATGAATAATTAGAGAGAAGAGTATACTGTATATATGCCCACCTCTCCCTCCCTTTATCATAAAAGGTCAACTCTTGACAGTTCTCGTCAGCTTCTTTTTTCTTCAGGACTATTTTTCAACAGTAGCCACGATTGAAATGAGTTGTCATATATACTCTTCCCTCCAATAATTATCCACCGCCGCTGAAGTCGGAGGGGATGTAGTAACCCTGCCATCCGTCCGTGAGGGCGTTTGTCCGTTCGTAACAAATTTGGTTTCCGATCGATAACTTCAGTAATGTTTGACAGATTTTAATGAAATTTGATATGAAGGTACATGCTATCAAAATACTGGCTAAGTTCGATTTTTGGAGTACGTAGGTCAAAGTTAAAAGATCATAGCTCATTAATATGTGAAAAAATACACATCTGGTTTCCGATCAATAACTTAAGTAATGTTTGACAGATTTTAATGAAATTTGATATGAAGGTACATGGTATCAAGACACAGCCCAAGTTCGATTGGAGTATGTAGGTCAAAGGTCATAGCTCATTAAATATGCGAATCTGGTTTCCATTTGATAACTTGAGTAATGTTTGACAAATTTTAATGAAATTTAATATGAATGTACATGGTACCAAAATATGTACAGCCTAAGTTCGATTTCTCAGTATGTAGGTCAAAGGTGAAAGGTCACAGCTCATTAAATAGGCAAAAATACCTAATTATATATGTGAAAATTTGGTTAACTTCCTTGCCTAGTAATAAGTATAAGTATAAGTATAAGTATAAGTATAAGAATTTATTGTCCTTTACAGGAAATTTGTTTTCCACTGGTTACAGAGTATTACAATACAAATATATACATGAAATATTACAGGACAGTGATAAACATAAACATTATGATAAACATACATAAAGAATGAGATAATATGTGAGTAAGCCACGGTATATATGGTGGTTATGGAGATAATATGAGATTCCATTTTACAAAATATGAAGCTAAATTATTTAATATTCATTGATTATTCCATAGTAAATCTTAAAATGATAATAAATACATGAATTATTATTATTATTATTATTATTATTATTATTATTATTATTATTATCGATTACCATTTTCAATAGCATAATTAATACCGGCATCGTTATTATTGTTAGGTTTATTGATGACACATAAGTTGTAGTTACTGGCTCAGACGTTAGTAGATAGTTGGATGCAGTATTCATGGCATATACATTTATATTGATACATTACATGGTAGGTACATGGTAATCAAACACGTTTTGCTTTGGAATTGAAAAGATGAATGGAGTCGGGGATAAAGGATCTTCGGAAACGTGCACGTTGGGTTCGTGGTGTGCACAAGGCGTATTCCAGATCTGTTATAATTGAAGTGCTCATTCAGTGGGTGCGAGGGGTCATGCATTATTTGTTTTACTTTAGAAAGGGCATTTTTCTGATACAGATCTTCTATGGATGTTAGATCGGCTCCTGTGATACGTTTTGCTGCCTTTCTGGGACGTTCGAGTAGTTTCTTGGCAGCAATTTTA
>JAVYIG010011675.1:0-58934 GCA_035222895.1 Strongylocentrotus droebachiensis | reverse complement strand
ACTTCTTCTCTTTATTTGGTAACAAAATGATGTCACCGATTCTTGATGTAACCGATTAATAAGATAACAATGATTAATGACGTCAGCACCAAAGGTCCAACATTACCTACACGTGCATGTAATAAGGGACAGTTATAAATCAAGACATTTTAAATACAATTTGAATGAAAATGGGATTGTTATGGTTAGTTCAAACACTTTTTGAAAGAGATATATGTAGCCAATGAACTTACTGTAATTTTGAAACGATTTTAAAACAATGTGGCCCAAAATATTTCTGTACATGGACAATTAACCAACTAGCATCGGGTCAATGATTATCCTCGGCATACTCGACATTCACAACAAACGACCCCCATCTCTCTCTCTCCCTCTTTCTTTCTCTTCAAACTTCTCTCCTTCTTTTTTTCTTTTAACCTTCCCTTTTCTCTCTTCTAGTATGTAGTTGTATAATGATTATTGTTGTCGCGCCGAAATCTGACTCTCTTAATTTTCATTAATGTATTACATGCAATTAGGAATAATTTGTTTATTCAATTATGATCATTCCGTTCCCTGCTCTGTCTCCCTCTATCTCTCTCTCTTCCTTTCTCTCTTCGTACCTCTCCTTTTCTCTCATCCTCTCTCTCTCTCTCTCTACTCCATTCGCTTTACCACTCTCACTGTCATGAGCCATATACCTTCCCCTGCACTTGTATATATTCTGCTAGTACATCCTTTCACGTAATGTGCTTAAACGAACGCAATATAATTCTGCTGTATTTTCATTGTGTTTCGTAATACTATTATACATGTAAATAATTTAGGGGAGCCTTCCAAAGTTGCGACTGTGCCCCGACGCGTCGGGGCGCAGAGCAGGATATGAGAACAAAGGAGGCGCCTTTTTGCGCCTGTCAGAGTAAAATGGGAAATTTGTTCTTATTTTATTTGTTTTCCTATTTTCAAGGTAATCTAGACATTAGAGGGCGTTGGTGATAGAAAATATTTCGCTTGTCTGAATTTATGCAAATTAGGGTGTGGTGCCGAGAATGCTGAAAGGTGTGTACGTGTGGATTTAAATCAGTGCAGTTGACTAGAAGACGGAGGTTGTAGCTGGACGTGTGAGAGGTCTTGAACATGTACCCTTATGTGTGTTGTGGAAGTTGCTACCAGAGCCTTGAGTTTCTATTCGGCGCAAGCAGTCTTTTTCCTCAGGCGACACCGGTACGAGAGGTATCCTCCATGTAGCCCAGAACCTCGATTTTCCTGCCATTGGCACAATTTTGTCAACATAACTGTAAGTAGCTTTCTATACATAACCTATGTGTGATAATGAGATTCAGATAATTTACATGTTTACAGTGTGCAAGAAGCACCATGTTAGAGCAAATTAGCTCGTATGTGTATCAAAAGTAATTATGCACGAACACGTGACGAAAGAGCCGTTCATGAACTATCGTTCTCCTGAGCGTCGTTCGATAGGGATAATTATATACGTTTATTGATATAAATGCTTTAACGCTTCATGCATACATTTTGAAATTATATGTAAAAGAACATTTTATTTTGTGTTAATGAATTAACGCAGTACAACATAGTAGTAATGATAAGAAACAATTTATTATTGAAATTGTTGTGCTAGAAATGACTTAATTTCTCTAACGAATTTTTATTGACATAACGAAATTCTTATAGTGATTGATTAAGTTTGTGGGTCATCATCCTTCCGACACAAGTCTCCAGGGATCTATTCCTCATAGAAACCATGTCGGTTTTGGATCTTCTGATATAGCAATTAAATCTTACTTTTTGCCCGGGTCAGTTAGATTGGTGACCCTAGGTAATAATGAAAATAAAGTGTAGTGGAAGGAAACCATGTTGGTTTTGTTATAACCGAATAAAGAAAGTCTGGTGAAGTAACCTTTATTATTTCATCGTTTGCTTTATTCGAAAATGATTATTAGAAATAAGTGTTGAAACCATAGAAATTAAATATCATGTATTTTGAAGGATATATTGATAATTTCATTTATAGCCGTAAGAGCGGACAAGAACGTTCTTCACTACTAACTAGTAGCACGCTGAGAATCGTCGAATTAGCATCCAAGCATCGAATCGTCGAAGTAGCATCCAAGAATCGCCGAGTCATTATATCCGGGATCTTGAAGCACGTGACTGATTGCCGTAACGAGCGATTACGGGACATCAACCTTCACAAGTCTCCAAGCATCGAATCGTCGTAGGAACCATGTCGGTATTTTGATCTTCTGATATAGCAAATACCAAGCAAAAGGCTTTCGCCTTATTCGGACAATTGTCTCGATTTCGGACACTTAAAAAACTGGGAAGTTAACTTGTACGGGACTACACTCGTGGGTATTGGAGTCATTAAATGACTGTACGTATTTGTAATATTTGTGTAACAGCAGATTTTTATGAATTGGGAAATTAACTTGTACGGGACTACACTCGTGGGTATTGGAGTAATGACCGTACGTATATGTAATATTTGTGTAACAGCAGATTTCTATGAATTTAGATGTTGATGTAGTTGTCAATAAACAGTCTGTAGAACTCATTTATGAGAGTGTCTGGCTATTTTGTATATCCGGGGGAAATCTTGACAGCGCCCATTTGCGCCTTTTTGCGTCGGCTACGAGAGGACTCCAGTTGGTTTCCAGCTCATTAAAATCTTGCTATTGTTTGGAGTCTCTTTGTTACGAGATAAGCCCACCGGGGCGCATCCCGGCGAAGCACTTGACATTTTGTGAATGGGAGCTTAAACTTTGAAAAGCTTTTGCGCCCTTTCGCACCCGGTCCGGCGCATTAGTTATTCATGTAGAGTGCCCGCTTGTGTGTCCCTCTCGTCTTGCGAGATTTGACTCTAGCTACTGATTTGTTCTAATATTATTTTACGTACATACATGACATTGGTTACAATTTTTGTTCTGATTGTTTATTTCCCTCTCGACATCGGAGTTCTGTAGGCGTTAACGTTGGCATGATTGTTCATTATTTCATCTCCTCCTGTTCTGTTCATGATTGTGTTAAATATCTCAATTTTAATACAAATTGATTTGTTCACGAAAAAAAAAAAAAAAATATACTTATCCTACTCTCTCTGACATTGTTTTTCTCATGCATGTTTTGACATTTAATTTGTTTCATATTACATTAAATTTTAGTATATTTCCTTTTTATAGCGATGTTATCGCATGTTTCGTTTTTTTTGTTTTGTTTTCTTTAATTTTTGTTGTATCTTGTAAACAGTCGTATGATCATTATAAATCATAATTCATAATTATATCATCAATCTGTTATTTTAATACAGGTCCTTTAAATCTTCGTAATATTAGAGAACGTATTTCAAAATCCGTGATGTTGAAATGATCGGGGATATCGCAAAACTCCCAGGGAGATTACCAATTGCAAATCAACAAAGTAAATTATACCTAAATCGTCAGAATAGAGCATGCATTACAAAGGAAGAATTAGTTTATCATTCTGTTCCAAAGAAACTTTATCGAATATTTCTTTGCGACGAAGGGGGGGGGGGGGGGGGGGGGTTGAGGGGTTGCAACCGCGGCCAGTTTTAGATCTAGGTCATTGTTGTGAAGAATTAAAATACGTATGTATTGTGCTGAATTGGGGCCACGTGGTATCGAAAAAGCGAAGTGCGCGTTCTAGAACAAATACAGGCCATGACAATTCGTTGAATTGCTTCTCGTAACACAGAACTGTCTCGCTGTTTAAATAAGGATCCATGTGTTGGTATCAAGTAGAAGACGTAATTTATAATGATTTCGTTATTTTGGGCCATTTTTGTTTTGTTTTGTTGGGGGGGGGGGGGTGGCTAGCCTTTATTCGTCTTGTTCTACTGGGTCATCAAGAAACACAAATAGTGTTGAAATTTTCCGCAATCCCTTTAGCGCCGAGGGTAGAAAAGCCTATACAAACTCAGCTGGACAATAGCAATGTAATGTTGGTCGAACAATCAGGGAGAAATACTGAAATATTGAAAAGCGTTCTGTCATTAGATCAAAATAGGTCATAATATCATCAATCTGTTCTTTCACATGCAAGATCGATTTAAAAAATAGAAACGTAGGTTCTCTAAATCATCGCAATATCAGCTATTGTATTTCAAAACCCGTGATTTAAAAATGATACTTATAATCAAAGACATTGTAAGATTTTCCTTGAAATAAGATTATAGGGTGTTTATAAATATGTCATACGAAACAAACAAACATCTGCAAAATAAAGATATTACAAAAATGATACCCGTATTGTCGGGAGCCTGCATCATCAAAACGTTTCGGTATAGATGGAAGACGCTCTTTTTCGAAATGCACTCACCAAAATTATGGTCGAATCATAAGGAACACTGTCTCCCTGCAAAATTATAAAACTAATTTTACGAAAAAATGAATATCTGTATCATCGGGGAAATCGATATACTCTACCAGATTATCATTTGCAAATCAAGATTGTAAATTATGCTTGAATCGTATGGGACCTTTAATGAACAGAGCATACCGATTTAAGAAGGAAAAAAGAGTGCATGATCATGTTTGTTCTTTTCACCTCGAACAATTCGAAATCGAAATGTAAGTTTTGTTTATCATTACAAAAAATTAAGTCTGTTATTTTTTAGGGGAATTGCCGTCTTATTTTGCTGAAGCTTCACGTCTTTCCTTTTCAATACACTCACAATACAAATCGCGTAAGCACCGCCGCACGCGCAGATCGGTCGATACCTCCATTCATTTCCCCATTGTCAATGATTGTCGTCTGCTAAAGCTCGGCCGATTATCAACCGAGCCATAAATAATAGGCCTAAGCCTTCGTTTTACATGGGTTTTCGACACATTTTGTAACTATATTCTGACCAACATTATGCCATGATCTACACTAAATGCCCTTTTTTTTGTAATGCGCAAATCAAATATAGGACTATTTGGGAAATGAATTTTGAGATGAACATTGTTTTATTCTCGAAAACGAAAATAATATTTACTTTGAATGCTTTCGACTTCGTTTCTCATAAATTGAAATATTCATTTTGTTTTAGTTTTTGCCTCCCGCTTAATTTTGTTTATTTTTTCTCTATCTATACATCTCTTAGAACCCTATCATGATATGAGGTTGCTGTATCAATAAAATATTTATTGAATTTTTGTACGCATATTTGATTTGTTTTGTTTGTAATGGAAAGAGCTAAATCAATGACAGAGATTACAACAAAATCATAATTCATCACAATCATCTCTCTCTGTCTCTCTCTTTCTATCTATTTATCTATCTATCTCTGTCTGTCTATGTATGTCTGTCTCTCTGTCTCCCTCCTCCCCCTCCCTCTCTGAATACGTCAGGAATTTCGTGAAATTGGAATTGATAATCCTCGTTTCAAGATTAGTTCTGTACGTGGCATGTACATGTAAACCGGTACATGAAATGATGATGATGATACTTACAATATTGTAATAAAATAGTAATGATAATAAACATTATTTTCTTCATCTTGCACTCGCTTTTCTTCATTGCCAGAAAACTTGTTTTTATGTTGCCTTGCATTTTTTTTTCTTCAACAATGGTAGCATCTTTGCCCAGGAAAAGTCTCATATTCGTGGCTATACCGCCGGAGTTGCTCAACGTTTGCTAAACCTAAGTTTAGGCTTACATCCTCTTCTTTCAAAACGGTAAACTTCCAGAGTAGTTACTTCTTTACAATCTTTTGTTCCTCTTAGGGTGGGGGATAAGCCTTTCATAAAAGAGGTCCATCCATGAATGATTCGCTAAATTGGTCAAGTTTATAAAATGAACAGCGTATTGTCATGTAAATACCCTACATCGATAAAGCTTAGATTATTATATGATGACAAAAATGCCACACCGGTAGGGTAGATAAATATTAATAAGTAATCAGGGTCGAAATCGAACTAATAATACGACCCGTAATACGAATATCTGAAATGCGGAAGGGTGCATACGGAACTTGGAAGTAGCGTCAAGCAAGAATATAGAACGGACGTATAGAACTGTATATAGAACTGTATATATAGAACTGTACGTAGTCTGCAGGAATATACTCTATTTTAAAGTTTACAAATTCCTCAAGAAATTTATAAAAAAAAGCATTTTAGAAAATAGTCAAGAAGAAATCTCGATATATTGTTCTTGGTCTTTCCGACTTTTATAAGTTTTTGGGGTTGTTGGTGTTGTATTGTTCCCGAATTTTATTCTTTCCTTTAGAAAGGCATGTTTTATAATCTCGATATAGTTCCCGGTCTCTTTTTTCTATTCATCCCACTTTTAAAAAGAGCTATGGAATTATTATGATTTAAAACGCAGGTAAATCACGGGCGTGAAATAAATTATCGCCGTTCAACCGATGGTGAATGTTTTGTATTGCTTTTTCAACTGCTGACCAACTTTAATAATCCATCAAGCTACTCTCTTTTTTTTTAAATCTTTATGATCTCGGCATGCATTCAAGTAATTTATTTAACGTGTTTTATAAATGTAAAGATTATATTAAAGATGACAAGTTATAGGGTCACATTTCTTTCCATTTTCCACTCACCTTCTTCCTCTATATAAAAAATCTCTCCTTCTCTTATTCATCTATCTCCATCTCTTTCGTCTCACTCGCACTTTTTCATTCAGAAAACCAAATCATATGAAAGCTAGCTCTATCTCTTTCCTCTATCAGTCTCTCTCCACCTCCTTCTCTCTCTATATAAATTTCTCTCTTTTTCTTATCCATCTATCTCTTTCCTCTCACTCGCACTTAATTTAGAAAACAAAATTATTTAAAATTAGAAAAACAATGAAAACAATGAACTAAACTCAATTCATATTTTGCTTCACTTTATTAAGTTATATCACAGATATAAGTTACATAACATCATATATTTCTTTTCCATCTTCATTTTTTTTTAAAATGTTTTCTATTCCTTCATTTGCTTGTACCGTGTACGCCGACAGCATCTCTTCCTCGAGATGAATTATTATAACATAATTATCCCTGGTGATGTACACATCATACCTTATATTTATTATAGGAAAATCCTGCGTACCCACTGGATATGACATGAACTTGTATACAGATTGCAAAGCCGATTATACGCGGCCAATTTTATTATACTTATTTTGCGAAAATTTGTCAAATTAGAAAGAGTAAACAATTTTTGTTAATGATAGAATTAACGTAACTTGATCAAAAACGGTTCAGAAACAGCTGAAATATCAAAAAATACATCCGTTCAGATTTTCATCGATTCATATCTATACTAACTTGGGGGAGGGTATGGAAGAGTGTTTACAAAAGTCACTTAAGAATTATTGTTATTATAGTAGTATTATAATGCTTTTTATAAATATGTTCCTTTACTGATCATGACGCACCGTGAGTTCATTGATTACCAAAACAATGTCAAACTCTCCCGTCTGACTATTGCAAAGAACGGCATGAGAAGAAAAGACACGACGCAAAAAAGAATACATCAAGTTTTATTTTAATACAATATGGGTTGTTTATTAAAACCAAGTCAAGAGAGGAGTACAAAAAAAACAGGATTTGACTGACAAAATATAAATTCTTCCAAGCTCAGGCTGTGGCAATGTGCTACGCGTAGCGTGAATAATGACGGGAGAGAATAATAATTCCTTTGTCCATTACGACGCTAGAATAATATCGCGACGTGGAAATTATACAAATTTGTTGATAATCATTCGAATTACAAACATACACAACCGTCCCAAACAGTCATCAGTTTGCCGACTATAACCGCATACATGTATTCATTCACTCATTCGTCTTTTACTTTTTGTTGTTGGGGACAATCAAGCTTGCAATTAAACATCATCGTACATAGTCATCTTTATTTCACATTTCATATAGTCGTCACAAATATTAAAAGGAGGCGTATTAAACCAACAACAGAAGAAAACAAAAATCATAATTTATTCTGATCAAGATGAACGAGTGTGTTGATTGCCCCCCAAAAACAAAAACGCTTCCACCAGACAAGTTCAGGCTGTGCTGTAGCAATGTACATCGCAAAGCTTCCACAATGATAGGAAAGATAATACCCGCCCGTTACGACGCAAAACGGCGCGAGAAGAATAGATCGCGACGCGAGAAGAATACATCAAGTTTTTACAAACGATGGGATGTTTATCAGACCGAGAACAGGAAGAGGGGAAGACAGGCTTTGGCTGACAAATACTTTCTGTATAGCAAGTTTAAGCTGTACGTTGTGCATCGCGCATCACGAGCGAGAACAATGGCGGAGAGATAATCTTCCATCGCCTGGTAGGGCGCAAAAGGGCGCAAGAAGAATAGAGCGGGTTTATACCAACATTAGACAGTTTCTTTTCATATGCAAGAATCAGGTGAGGGTAACTGACGGGCCCCTTTGCGCCCCTTTGCGCCTAAATGCGTCTCTTGCGACACGACCTTTCTATTCATAGCGCCCGGACGCGTCCGGGCGCAGTCGCAACTTTGGAAGGCTCCCCTTACATCACTGTGCCTTTGTAAATTGACCCTTTCAGCCTTGTGCTGCTGGTCGATCATTATATACCAATAAATGAATAATAAGAATAATAACGATAAATTTAAATCGTCATGAAGACGATTTAGGTGGTCTGTTATTAAATCTGGTGGACGCTGATCTTGTAAGGAATAGGCACAGCTACAACATATCGACATTTGGAAGAAAATCGATCAATATTTACAGAATTACAATCCATTTTCCATAAATATGGTGACGTCATAATATGTAAATTCTTATTTGACTTCCAAGGCACTTATAATGATGTCACAAAATACTTAGAGGACAAATGAGACATGAAATCATATCTATCTTCATAATCTATTTAAATGTGAAAAGAAAGTTGGGGGTCAAAAGGCATCATAAAGAGCTATAATGGATTTTGTATAAGCATATTTTTGCCCATATTTCCTATGCATTACAAGAGCTCGCACGCACGGACATTTATCTTGAATGGACACTCATTCCGTTATTAATGGTCATTCAGAGATAAACTTAGTATCAATTTGTTTGGAAAGAAATGGGGAACAACATGACAGAACACAAATGGCGATTGTATATTGCGTACGGCCATGACGTACAAAAACGCGCGCGCATGTGCGTGTGTGCGATTTTTTATAAAATGCTAAAAATGGCCTGAAACGTATGCAAAATTATTTTAAGACGAATTAAGGCATTTTACATTTTACGCGCGCGTTCATTGACCTGAAATTGACCGGGCAGATATTGACCTTTATCATAATAAATATGATTGACAATTGATTTTTTGTTATGAAGATATGATCATGAGTTGATTTTCTGAAAATTTTACAAAATGGCGCCTGGACGACGTCACGATAATTTGTTGAACTTGAAAATGTTTCTGTCACGTATTATGATGATGACTCGACTGTGTCAAAATTGAAAGAAATTGGGTAGATGGATTTTGAGAAATCGTCTGCACAAAAAAAAGCGGAGAAATAAATAATAAAAAAAAAAAATAATAATAAAGAAAATTCTGACGAAATCAATAGGTGGTCTGTTGACAACAGACCACCTAATAATAAATTTTGGACCTGGTGTACCCCCATTACCTGCACAAATTTCTGATCAAACACCATTCATAATGTGCTGTGCAACACCCATTCGCAGCATACAATGGCAATACGTTTTCTGTGATGGTTGGCACACTTCATAAACTTCATTTTAAAACTACTTTTTCAGAGCCAACCCTAAATATTTGCATAAACCACAACATTCAATGAAAATTGTGTTTTTATATCAGAGCAAAAGTTTACGATCAAAATTGGTTACCTTGGTCAATTTTGCCAATTTTCTCGGAGAAAGAGCACATTGTAGTCTTCGAAATAAATTGGATATGTGCAGTAGTGTTGATAAAGCCCACACATGGCGCTATAGCAATATTGGAGCCAACACTGACAGACAGTGATGGGTTCAAGCTTGGTGGTCTCCAATTCCCTGCACCTACCCTACTAATACCTAGTAGTAACAATGCATACACAAAAATGTTTGAAGCGCAACATCCCTAAAATAAGTCATTCTGTCACTACAAAAATAAAAAAAAATACAGAAATCATGCCCCTCAAAGGGATCGTTTAACAATGTTAAATCTGAGATACACGGCCCTACGCGTTAGCAGTGTCTATGATATGGTGTAATATTGAAGCCCTAAAAAATTTGCGCTTCAAAATGATCAAGAAGTGCCTCAAAAAAGTAAAAATCTTTGAGTGACCGGTTTTACCATACTCTTTTTTCCCAATGGACTGTAGTGTTATGAAAACCGTCAGGCGAACGGTTTTCAAAATTTGTAATTCCAATCATAAATATCTTGATAATCAGACAAGCGATCGGCTTGTAAAAGTCATGGGGTTCCTGACTGACCTAAAGGTTTATAACTATCATTGCATCATGAGCTAAATCTAGAATTTTGTTTCAGAATCTGAGACAAAGTTACCGGATCCCTTTAATGTAACTCTTCTTGACCAAAAAATAACTATTATAATGTACCTCAAAAGTTAACCAGCATATTTGGAGAGAAATAATTCCTTCAGTTTTTTTTTGGTATAACAAAAAATTATTACAAGTGCGTATTTCCTGTGGCAAAGCGTTCCAAATGTCAAGACCTACATATCTAATTGATCTGTGGGCTAAGGCACTCCTTGGTGTAAGCAAATGGAAATCAGAAGAATGTCTGGTTGGGTACTTATGAATGTGTCTATTTAGAGTAAAGTCGTTACAAAATGATAAAGGCAGTTCTGTTTTATGAAGTCTGTATATGAACACTGCAATATCCATAAAATGAATATCATTAACTTTCAAAGTTCTCAATCTTAAAAATAATGGGTCAGTGTAATCAAAGTACTCAGAGCCATAACAAAGTCTCATGGCTCTCTTTTGCAACCTTAAGATACCATCAGTATTTACTTTATTAATGGCCCATACAATGTTACAGTAGGAAATACGTGAATGAATGAAAGAATTGTAAATAATGAGCTAAATACTAAGTGGAACAAAAGGCTTTAACTTGTACATAACATCAATATAACGAGACAAAACTCAAGAAAGATGACGTACGTGTTCACGCCAAGACAGGCACTCATCAATATAAATGCCTAGTAATTCGGTATTTTTCTTTTGCTTCATGGAGATGGAACATTAGTTTGTTCAGTATGAGCATGAGTTTTAAAGTGGATGAAGTTAGTTTTACCCAGATTAAATGATAAATTATTGCATTAAAACCAGTTAGATAAAGTTGGCAATTCAGCATTTGATGTTTGAACAAGATTATTTAGGTTTGAATGAGAGCAAAACATATTAGCGTCATCAGCAAATAATATATATTGTAGTAAGGAAGAGACATTGGGAATATCATTAACATAAATCCAAAAAAAAGAAGCGGGCCTAAAATAAAGTCCTGGGGCACACCATACGTAACTGATGACATGGTTGATTTGGCATTATTAAACATTGTGTATTGACTTCTACAAAAAAGGTAACTATGAAACCAATTTAAAGGTACACCACGTATCCCGTAATGGTAAAGCTTGTGTGAAAGTAAGTCATGATCGATGTTATCTTTTTATTCGAGCAACTGAGCAACTGAGCGAACGTGTCTTGATGGAGCTCTGTCTTGTTTTTGCAATATATTTGCCAGTTATATGCACTATTGAAGATTCATTTTTTATTTTGTACTCTGCTGTTACATTTTGAATACCTGTATCTTTGAATATTTCTGACGATCATTTTCCTGGATTGCAAAGCGGTTGTTTTTTATTTAATTAGATCTTGCATTCATCGTGTGATTCACCGTTATCATTACTGGATTAGATCGAAAATTGTTGTTTATTTACGGATTAAAGGGAATTTCTAACATTGTTCAGATGAGAGATAGTGGTGGTAAGGTAGTGACCTCAATGCTAGATGTACAATTAAAGATAATCTGAACATGTGAGCGAAAACGGACCATTATTCATGGTACAAATTGGGAAAAACTGATCCGATCGATTCCTTAATTCTCCCAACTATATTATTACAATTTAATTACATTTTAGGTGAATGGAAATCTCACAAAGCAATAAAATGGCTCTACATTCCATTCCAGACATTTAAGTGTTGACAGATTTTTTATAGCCTGTTTTTATGTCTTTTTTTTTAATGGAAAAACGGTTGGGAAAATTCAAAAATGGTTGGGAGAATTTAGATTCACAAGCGCCTCCAATCAACGCCCGTTCGAAAACCCGTTGAACTTTGTTAAAAATCTTCATATTGCGTGAATTAATTTCGGATTTGGGGCATCGTAGTTGGATAATCCATACATACACACATAATTTTACGTGTTTTGCATCCTGATTAAACAGATTTGTGAAATCAACCATCACAATATTACTAAGTACCTTTAAACACCACTACTTTAATACAACACAGATTGAATCTAAGAGGTCTTCAGCAAATGGACGCAGATAAGGTACGACTGATTCATATATGAATATATTCTTATCTTGCCTAAATTCTGAATTGATATCGTACTTTTCCAAGATGGCGGCGACCAGTGCAATTTTGGCGCCAACTTATTCTGAAAGGACTGATGATGATTTGGTGGAGAAGATTACCTCCAACAATGTCTTTCTAGAAGTTATAAATGACATCGTCAAAAGCTCTTGTCAAAAGGAATTTGTATCCCTCCTAGACACAATTGAAAAGCTAAAAGGTCGTTTACTTGAGCTTGAGTCATCCATTGTGGATAAAGATCTAAAGATCAATCACCTCACTCTGAAAGCTGAACAAAAATCATCAAAGATCAGTGTCCTGATGCGGACCTGCAACGATCAAGAACAATACTTGCGGAGGAATTGTGTTTGCATGTTCGGCGTTCCTGAGAATAAGAACGAAGATACTACGGCTATTGTGTGCAAGATCGCAGAGGAAAAGCTTGGAATTCAGCTTCATCCTAGCGCAACTGACGGATCTCACCGAGTACGAGCCCCAATCAAAGACCAAGCATCGGTCCGTGACCAAGAAACCTTCCACGATACCAGGAACGCGAAACCCGGTAGTCATGAAAACGACAAGAAAATGCGCAAAAAAAACGATCTCGTCCAATAATTGTCAAGTTTGTGTCGTACCAAGCTAGGAAATCAGTGTTACTACATGACGCAAGATGAAAGACACTGGTTTTATCGATCCATGAAGATCTCACCAAACACAACCAACGTTTGCTTTATGAAACGAGGAATCATAGCAAAGTTCTCAAAACATGGACATCAGATGGACATGTCGTTGCACTCCTTCCTGCCACCAGTGGGAAGACAGTGACTAAGGGAATCAGAGATTTTGAGGACTTAAGAACACTTTGATATTTATTTTCAATCAATATTATGAATACATTTGTACCGACTTTTTTGTATTCATTTCTTTTCCGTATTTTTTCCCTCCAAAGGGATTTTATTGATTTTCATTTTAACATAAATAAAATTGGCTTTTCAAGATACAAGTATTGTTGAACTGTTAAGTTAACAGAAAACTAATGAATCAATAATTCATTTCTGACACTCATGGAAAGAAAAACAAATACAGAAAAGGTATCATTTTCAGTAAACAAACTCCTGAATTGAAACCATTTTCTTGTGAATTTATTATTTCTACAATTCGAATTTGCAATATACTTTTCGTTTTTGAAGTAATTTATAATCGAAAATCTAATATTATCAAAGTCGGGCAATTGTTTCTTTATTTTGCAAGTATACGCCATCTGTCGCACCACAATCAGTATACAATTCAATGCATAATTATTTGAACCTCTTAAACCAAATAATTTATCTTGTAATGAAAATGTTAATTTATTTCCGGTTCCAGTATTACTCCAGTGCTCTAACCTACCCCAAATATTTTTAACATGCGTACAATTACATAGAAGATGTATAACTGTTTCAATCTGTTCATTACAAAATGTACATTCTTTTCTTGGGACTAACTTCATTTTAAACAGCAGATCGTTCGTATATAATTATGCGTTGCAAAACTTTAAACTGAAACCTTTGTAAGCCCACATCAATGGTACAATTAAATCCAATAGAACAATATGTTTTCCAACTCTTATCATTCAGGTCGAAAATACATTTCCATTTAAGAAAACTTTTACATAGTCCTTTTCTTCTCTTTAATAAAATTGCATAGATATGTGAACATCCTTTACTACGTTTCATAACAAATGCCATTGTATCTGGAAAAAGAGGTTGTGGCACCTTGTTAAAAATAGTACAATTGTTAAACCCTTGTCTAATTGCATCGCATAATCCACGGTAAAAAAGAAAATTTATTTTAATATTATACTCTTCTTGGAAGTATTCCAGAGAGAAAAAATCACCATTTGTGTCTAAAATATCATTGACAAAACGATCTCCCTTTTGAAATTTTGTTTTATTATATATTGATCTATTGCCTATTTTAATGTACTCATTATTCCATAAGGGTTGGCAAAAAATGTTATCATAATGCATGGACAAGAGCGTACTATAAGCCATGAACATTTCTTTCCAAAAAAAAAGATTCTTTACTTTACCTGCCAGTTCCCGAAAATAATTGTTTCCCATATGTAATTTTAAATCTTGCAGTTCAGGCAAGAAAGATTGAAAAAGACAGAGGATAATGGACAGTGGGTAAGCCTGAGTCCGATGACCGGGGTAATAACATATCTGTAAAGCGCTTAGGCACATCGTTGTATCGGTGTATTGAGCGCTATATAAAAAAACGGATTATTATTATTATTATTGAACCAATTACTAATCTCTTAATCCAGGAATTTTTTAATGATTGGCAATGTGTGCATATATCTATCATTTTAACCCCTCCGTCTGAGTAACTTTGTGACATTTGATTTCTACTTATTTTATCATGTTTCTCCCCCCATATAAATCTATAAAAGTGAGCATTTATATCTTTCAAAAGATTTTCACTAGGATTAGGGAGGGATTTATGGTTAAATATCCATGCAGTAATTGTAATAAACCAGTAAGGAAAAACCAAAAGGACCTTTTATGTACTGATTTTCCAAAGGAAAAGGGCATTACATTAGCACACCTTAACATCAGAAGTTTAAGAAATAAAGTTACAGATGTAAAAAAAAATCTTATGTCAAACCCCTTCGACATTTTAGGACTATCCGAAACATGGTAAAATGAGGATTTTTCAAGTCATATGATTTCTATCGATGGTTACAAAATTGAAAGAAATGACAGGGATGCCACTGGTGGTGGTGGTGGAGGATGTTACATTAACGAGAAATTGAATTACCTAAGAAGAACAGATCTTGAAACAAAGGATCTTGAACTCATGTGGCTATAAATCAAAAGAACAAGTAGTAGTTCGATTTGTGTTGGTATTTTATACAGGAAACCCTCCTGCCCAGGTACATTTTTTACCGTCCTTGAAGGAAATATTGAGAAAGTAATGTCATTGTCAAAAAATATTGTTTTGCTGGGTGATTTCAACTGTAATATGAGAAATGATAATACATTGTCTAAAAATGTTAAGGATATTTGTCGTATTTGTCAGCTTAATCAGTTAATCAATGAGCATACACGAGTTACACCTCATAGTAGTACACTCATTGATTTAATACTTACCTCGAATTCTATTGTTAACTTGAGGTCCGGTGTAATGTCCATTAGTTTTAGTGACCACTGTAATATTTTTAGTCGTTAAAGGCGAAAATCCAATTCTTCATTCGAAACTATGTAAATTAAGATCTTTTCGGAACTTTAATGAAAGCGAATTTCAAGAGGACTTGAGAAAATCAAAATTGGGCTGAGTTTAATGAAGAAAATGTTGAAGTTGATAAAGTGTGGTCTAATATCAATTTTTTGTTCACAATATCATGTTTTTTATTTCTTTTGTGTCAATTGATTGTAAAATGTTGTGTTTGATTGGTTTGAATAAACTTGAACTTGAACTTGAACTTGAACTATTAAGTGATAAACATGCACCTTTTATTTGATTGATTTTATTTTATTTCTGCATTTTTTCCAAATATAATATAACTGAATAACAAAGAACATATAAATATTAGGTATAATACAACATAAACAAACAATAATTTCTTCATTTCAAAATGTTTTTTTAAACATAATATATGTACATATACAAACGAAACTTAATATTTCCATAAAATATTATCATAAATTTAAAGTATTATCCGAACTATTCTGTTGGAAAGGTGCAGGAGACCGCAATCATAAGCAAAGCTTGACAAGGATGGTGGCCTCAAACAACGCACAGCATTTGTCTTACATATATGTTTTGAATGCGTCATACGCTTATAGAAAATATATGTGTATATGTATTCAGTGTCTGTGATTTCAACCTTGAAACTTGAATATCAACTCAATACCTACAGGCAAATCGAGAGCTGCTTGCATTAAAACCCACATAGGCCTTTAGTGTTTGCAAGCCCCAAACATGAATATAAATTAAATAATATAGAGATGGTATGGAGCAGAAAAATGGACAATAAACAAGGCCATGGAAAATAGAATAACATCTTTTGAAATGTGGATCTACAGAAGAATGATGAAAATATCCTGGAAACGAATGAAAACCAACAAAGAGATATTGCACATGGCAAGGCGTAAACAAATTGCACTAGTAGGATTAGTTAAGGAGAGAAAAATCAAATCCTTTGGTCACGTTAAAAGGCACCAAAGCCTCTTAAAGGATTTATTGTAAGGAAGAGTGGAAGGAAGTAGACCTAGATTGAGACCCAGAATCAACTGGGAAGAGAATGTCAAGAACTGGAGTGGACTAAAACTGCAAGAGTGCACCAGAATGGCAGAAGAGTGAAATGGAGAGATGTTGCAATCAACCTCCGAACCGGGAGAAGATACTGAAATAGATGATAGAATATAGAGAAACACTGTTTTATGGCTGCCAATCAATCAATCCCTAGGTTATTTTCAATATTGTTACACTTATTACAGGAGATAATACTACTATCACTATTGCTATCATGATCATCATACTACTCATTATTGCTATGAAGATACTATAGCCAGCATCAAATTATGTAGAACTTTGCAAGAATTATGAATATGGCATGTATGTCCTATATGTGAAATTTAAACATTAGCAGTGTCCTAGTGTCAAAGTATGCAAGGAAACCCGTTTACCATCTAGACATCACTGTCAGACACTATTGAGTGACTGATTGACATTTTTTTTTTCTTGGGTAATAACATACATAAATTGAGCTGTAACAGGTAAATGACCATTTGTCTACATCAATAAACCACTACTCGTAATGGCCAAAATTAAACTGATTGAATCTTTGTGCAGCATAAAAAAGTACGACCATCCGGTAAAAGGGTCTACAAATCAGAATATTACTTAGGTGATTGCAATCACTTAACCCTAATAAGGCCGGGGGGCCATTATGCCCCCCCCCCCCCTCCGCAATTGTTCTAATTGTTCGGGAACGCATACGGATGGCACCCTGCTGCTGGCCGACTTTTTTTTTGTCGAGTCTTGCGCATCTTTTGAAATAATTTTTTCGAAAATCAGCCCTATCGTTACAAAGTCACGGGACCTTTTGTCTTTGCATGTCAGCCCGAAAATCGCTAATTTTCGCGATTTTTGTACAAAACATATGGAAATCTCATTTTTCCAAAAAAGAGATAAAACATTGGTTATTTGGTCTTGTTTACAGTTTGAGTGTTTATTTTGGGGTTCAAAATAGTTGAATTATAGTTAAAATTAAAATAAAACAACAAAAACAATAAAATACATACATTAACAAAACAAAGAAATACATAAGAAATTATCAAATCAATAGATGAACATAAGGAATAACACTGCACTTCCAATTTTGTGTGGGTAATATTATTCCAAATAGTCTAAAGAATATATGTAGTGAAAAATTATGTATAAATATGAAGAATATATGATTTATTGGTAAAAATGTGAATTTTATGACCTTATTTGCATAAATTACCATAAATATGCAAATGAGTGATTTTGTTACAAAAAAATGAATTTACCATAGTATACTATACACTTCACTTGACATGCGTGCACATTTTTGCGGCGATCGGCCATAATTCCCCCCCCCCCCCCCCCCCCGGCCGTATTAAAACCTCAAACAGCCCGGCCTTATTAGGGTTAAGTCGATTCGACAACTAATGGTCGTTATTTTTCCACTAAAAGCCATTTCAAGCTCTTTCGTTTTGAGGAAAGTTCTAAATTAGTAATGTCTTTTAAATGCCGTTGCAATAAAATGTATTTTCATGGTGGGAGGAGAAGAAATGTTTTTTTAACCAATATAAGAAATATCTTCTTTTTTGGTTTAACAACGAAATGTAACAACTATATTAACGCAACACAAAGAAAAGACATTGTCAGTGTACCTTTTAAATGGTTTTAAGAAGGGTTATATGTATGCGCATCGTATTTTTTAACCCGGGGGAGGGGGAGGGGCTTTCCCCTTCCAGGCTAACCAAAAGGAGTTAATGGGCTTGAATTGTGATGTTTGGTGAGCATATCTTCTTGACCATACTCATGGTCATTTTGGTAACTTTTAGGCCAAACCTTTCTATTATGGTCACTTTTTGTAACGGGCTTTATTTCTTCTAACTCTTGATTAAGAAGGGGTGCCGATGTCAAAAGTGAACAAAATGACAAATGACCAACATGAGCATATACAGGGATTATAGCCCCCCCCCCCCCCCCCCGCCCCTATCATTGCTCTAGCTTATTAACGCTTTTTTACACGCGAGGGAGTAAGGTCACCGACCTTTAGACAATTCGCATTTGTAACCCTATACTGGCTATTTTTTGAACCAGCATGATGTTGAATATTGGTAAAGCTTTTTTTGGTTTACCTTTCCTCGTCATAGATTCTGATTTTAAGCTTATTGCAATTTTATTTTCAATTGTTAAAGAGTCGGCTATGCTTTTGCATGAAACTATATCAAACGAAAAATACAATTTGTCATGGTTTGCATAGACACTTAAATATGACAGCTGAGAACCGTGTCGTGCAGTCTTCTTATCAACTATAGATGGCGCTATTTCCTCTGCCTTAATGTTGACATCAAAGCTTTACTTTATGCACATAGTATGAGCCGTTAAGAATTCATTGTTCGACCGTTTACATTTAAATATTTGTGAAAAATAATTTAGGCAACTCGGATTTGTGATGTTATTTATCATCTTGCGTTCTGAAATTTATATCTTTAGTTCAATGGAAAATATATACAAATATCCGTTATACATGTTTGAATGCTTTTGATTATGGTTTATTGTATAATATCATTAAACATGATTTACTATGTATGTAAGACCCACGCTAACGTGTATAATCTTCATTTTTTTGTTTTAATTTGAACGCACAATAAAATCAATCAAACAAAACAAATATAAAGAGTATGCTTATTTCTTCTTTATATAAGGAATCAATTTTCAACTGCTCGCACAGAAGAGTTAAGGAATATATTGCATCAACGATACGAATGGCTCTATTTCGAAGTACCTGGAGCTTCTTTACAAAAGTTTTATTTATATTTATCCAAACCATGTCGCAATAATTTAGTTAAATATATATATATATATATATATAGTTTTTTTATCCTTTTAAAGAGGGACAGCTTGTGTGCATCTGTTCTCAAAGCATGTATATGCTCGATAAACATCCCACTTGAGACACTGATCAATAAAATACTTAGATATTTGCAGTGGGTTATCTGTTTTATTTGTATGTTCTAGATAAATACATTAATTGTTTTATCTTTTACCTTGGCTTTTTATCCTATTACTTTAGCACGAATTCATATTTTTAAGCATGTTGACATAATTTGTTTGAATGCAACCATTTAGATAGACGTAAAAGATCAGCATTGACCACATCTGCAAAAACTGCAATAGCCTTTGTTGTTTTACCAGGGTAATATATAAATGTGTATACCGTATATTATTACACTTTCCTTTTACAGGTTGTTAGATCATCTACATAGATGGCAAAAGGAATGGGGTCTAGATTCATTATCATCATTTTTGGGGGTAGGACCTGTGCAAATTGCCTGAACACCTTTAATCGAATAACTTTAGGAAAAATTACAGAAATAGAGACTCAAACTTGAATAACTGTTTGACTTTTCAAGTAGCAGTGTTCACGTTTCTGTATCAAATTTACTTCGGTCAGAATGTAAGTCATAGTTCAAATTATTGAGTTAAATGTATTTAGTTAAATTGCTTGTCATAAATGGCCTTTTTTAGCTAAAAAAAAACAAAATAAATGTAGCAGTCAAAGCATGTAATTTGCTGTTTTAGGAAAAAACAGATTATTGTGCAAATGAATATCGTCATAATATGCATTAAGAAGCATGGTTTATTTAGGATTTAATTGGGCTCAAATAACACAAAAGAGCAAAGTTTGAGTAGAGTTAAGATATATATTAAAACAAATACATACAAACCTATAGACATTCATGCGCAAAATTTTGTTTGTAAAATTACGAGGTTGAGTTGAGATCTAACTAGTTTGAAGAGTTTAGACATTAATTTAGATCAGACAATACATGTATTAGCAAAATAATATGACATATTTGTTGATTGTCAAATAAGAATACATGTAACTGTATTTAATAGAGCATTGTACTAAACGATATGTAGTTCTCTCTGTTTTTCATGACAGATTAAATTATTTGGTAGGGATTTTCACAATAAACTTCCATCAACCATCCAATATTCGTAATTAACTTTATTTTTGAGTCCAATTTGTAACGGCAATGATCCATTATGATCTAGAGGGCCAGGGGACACGGGCCCCGAACAAAAAAAAGTTTTACAAAAAGATGGTAACCACAATTTCACCTTTTTTTTCTCAAGGGGGGGGGGGGGGGGAGGTGTTCAATTTAAAACAGATAGTGCTCTCTACCCTCCCCCCCCCCCCTTGAGCAAAGCAAAATAGTGATCACCACCCCCCCCCCCCCTCCCCTCGCCGCTGATTCACCGCTAAATATTTTCTCACAAATTGGGAGAAAAAAAAAGAGTGCTCATTAACGACTCTTCGCTTCTCTATGTCACAACTATCTCCCACCTAATATATATGACTTGTTACGATGCATATACACATTCCCACGCACACACTAACATATTGTAAGTCCCTCAACACCATGTGAAACAAGGAAACCAATGTATGACCATGGTTACCATAGTTAATAGGAATGGTATCAATGAGTGAGCTACGATTTTTACTCACCACAATTACTTCCGTTTTTTGTGTGTGTATCAACTGAAACTACTATGAAATATTTACAATTGTGTATCTTCCACATCCTCAAAATACCGTGCACCAATGCAGAAGAGCTTTTATCAGATATTGGCTGAAACAATTTATTCATATGACAATATAATTATATTGAAATTAAAGTTTTAACATCTTTCTTTTTTTTCCTCCTCTTTCTTCCTTTACTCCTTTCTTTCTTTCCTTATCTCTCCCCTCCCTTTTTAGTTTATTCTTTTTTTCTTTTCATCAACGATACTTAGATTGTTCGTTTCTTGTAATGACAAATCCATGTTGTTCCTCATTTTTTTTATTGCGACGACTATCTCTCTGTAAATGGGATGAGTGTCGAGGATATTTACACGGACATTACTGAATTGGAATAGGATTATAATTGATTGAAATGAATTATTTCGGTTTATTGCAATAAAAGAAGATGCAGCTGGAAAGCTGAAATTGCTCAATTAACAAAGTCAATGTAAAACATAATAACTGATCAAAATATGAATCAATTCGAAATATAGTACACATGTTAAAAACATTAAGAACTTCCGTGTCATCAAAGGTTCAAAAAAAGGAGAGAGAGAGAGAGAGAGATAGAGAGAGAGAGGGAACTAGAAAGAGGAAGAGAAGGAAGATGACGAAAGAATGAAAAGTTGATCCAAAAGTATACGAAATATTGGAGGAGAGGGGTATAAAAGTAAACAGTTGAAAATGAAAAGTAGAACAAAAAGGAAAATGGTACAGTCTTGCGGAATGTTTTCATTCAAAACGGGAACAAATTTATGCGAGTCTCTGCCAAGGGCACCTGAAGTTGAAGCATGTATAAACAAATTAAAAATAAACAATTTAAATACACAATTTATTAACGTCATTTTGAAAAAATCGTTAAAGTCGAAAGATCTATTTATTTTCAGCAACCTTCTCCCGATTTATCTTCTTTGTTCTAAAACCATATCTTTAATATGAGTGTAATTGCCGCAATAAAAAAAAATTCAATTCGTAATGCTTTCCATATCAGTAGCTTTATAAGTAAGTGTATGTTAACCCCAGTTCGATTAATTCATAGTATCCGGATTGACTTTGGTCAAAGTTTATTTTTGTATTGCAATCTCTTTTTATTATTTTCAGTTTCGTCGGGTAAGCTTTAATTATTTCTAAGTTTGTTTTAACTTACATGTCAATCTAGATTCAACATAATATATCAATTGTTTTATGTTAAATGACACGCACCCCCGTGATCTACTAACGTGGGGGCAAGAATTAAATCAAACACTTAATATACAAGTGGACGTCGCAAAATATAAATTCTACTTTCAGTTAACAATAAGGTGCTTAAAGCTGTCACTCTACTTACATAAAGGGGCACTTATCATTTGGTTCCACAAACCAGTCTCTGATGAAATGATTGCTACAAACATTTGTTTTATTTTACACTTTTTATTAGCGATTTACTTGCCATAAGCATCCCCTGGACGCTATAAGTATATTCAAGTGTTAGTATGAAAATAAATTTCAGTTCACTCAGTTTATACACTTCCTCCTTTCGATCTTCCATGCAGTACAATATTATGCTAAACCTTGTCAAGCTACTCGATGCTGCACTTTGATTATTTCCATCTTTTGCTATATATATACTAATAAACTTTAAAAGAAATCGCAATCAAGTGCCCTAAACCGCTTTCTGGTTTTGTCATATTTTTGCAATATACACTAATTAAATATTCTGGTGAAAATAAAATCGCTTTTGCCGTATATATTTCTAGTAATTGCTATATTCCTTAAAGGTATAGACTAGTTTTGGAAACGCCCCCTCTCAAAAAATGAAATTGAAGTTCTTATTACCAATCATGTAAAAGAATATGTTTTGACTAATACGTGATAATGCAAATTTTGCCGGGAAACCGCCTACTAATTGATATATTTGGTAACTTATCATATCAATCCGGCCTGGAATATTGCGAATACACTTCAACATTGAACATTTTGGCATAATTATATTTCTGCTTTTATGCGAATTTAGGTTGAAGTATTGCCATCTAAACCTCTGAAGGCAATATTTAAACAATATTGAATTGATATTTTGCACCCCAAACCCTTGAAACGCAATTGTACCACTACCGGTCTTTACCTTTAATATATCATTACAATTGACACACACGCCAAACAAAATTATACACTTATTTGAAATGCATGTACACTTTACGTTCATACTTTTGTCATCATAACTTAAATTAAAAATTCAGTTGTTTTTATTACGTGCAGAAAAGGGATGTGAAATATAAGAGTAGTGTTAACAAAACAAAACTTTCCAATGTTTTCATGTACACTTGAAATTCTTATTATTGCATCACTACTATAATTCAAATCATTTTTCAGATCCAGAGAGGGGGTTTGAGTAACATAACAGCAAAATGTATACTAACGACTTTCTTTGTAAAGCGATAAGTAATAAGGTAATCAACGCACCCTTTAAATTACTTTCTTTAGAAGGACGTTGTAAAATATTACCAAAGCTATCAGAGTAATCCTTAACAATTTTATGAATATTTGTTACAAACTTGCAGCTTTGCTTTCATTTAGATACAGTGCTCATGTTGTGTTCGTTACATGGAAAGAATATGAAACATAACAATAGTATTAATTTAACCAATTGCTTTAAACTATGATCACTTCTATATCCTTTGTCTAGATGTAAGTTGTAAACACATCATCACGGCCCTCAGTTTGATCTTCAACAATGTATGGAATATCTGTATTAATTTCACAATAAGTTGACGCACCTTCGGTGTTCACATAAGTAGGCTCCTCCGTCAGATTGGAATGTGCCTTCACTTGCTTGCGGACGAGAGTGGGGCTAACGTTAAGTACAGCATCATGATCATCACCAACTGAGGTGATGGGATGGGAGACTTGTTGGCTAGTACCAGCTGAGGATTTGTACTTCTTTATAGGCTTCATTGCCATATAGGTATGGGGTACTTCGGAAACATCGGGAACTACATTTGTGGGTTTTGATTGGTCAGTGGGACCCTTAACAATGTTTGGAATATCTGTACTAATTTCACAATAACTGGACGCACATTCGGTGTTAACATAAGTAGGCTCCTCCTTCAGATATGAATGTGTCTTCATTTGCTTGCGGACGAGAGTGGGGCTAACGTTAAGTACAGCATCACCATGATCGTCAATTGGGGTGTTGGGATAGGAGACTTGTTGGCTAGTACTAGCTGAGAATTTGCACTTCAATGCCATATAGGTATGGGGTACTTCTGAAACATCGGGAATTTCGTATGTAGGGTCTGATTGGTCGAAGGTCGTGTCCAAAGACTGGAAACAGAAAGATGAATATTACTTGATGAATTAACAAGAAGGAGGTTGCACGGATCCTTCTCATCATCATTTCAAATCAGTTAAAATAAACAAAAACATACATAAATCAACTTGAAATAAACAAAGAATTAATACCATTAAACACTTTCAAATAAATCTACCTAACATAAATGTTATATTGGTTCATCTCATAGGTTGAAAACAGAAAAATACCATTATTGCATAATAGAGACATTATTGTTTGTACTATAAACATAGTTTGAAATTTCCTTAACGGGGCTTAATTCTTTAAAATATTTGCGATTATTTGTGCTCACTATAAAATATAAGAAGTATTTAAACATTCATACCAAAGATTAACGATAAATTGAATTCACCTTAATACCGGTAGTAGATGGTGGCTTGCTGGGGTGAGATGTTTCATCATACGTTAGATTTCCAGAGGTCTGTATAGCTTGAGCTGCTGATCACAGAAGGTTAATTCATTTGGAGGTGTCAATAATATTATTAGTCCATACGACCAATTGGTCTCCAGCATCGAAACAACTTATATATTTGTGTCGTTCTTACTTTCGCAATAATTATCCTGCTCAAGAAGTGTCATGTTTATAAGGTATAGGTATAAATACCCTTCACTTTATAATATCATTATGATGTATAACTATAATATACGTCAGCCCTATAGAAATTATTTTCTTATGTTTGGAAGTTCACTTTGCTATTTAGAACAAGATGAAGTTCATCGCCTTGCTTTTTACGAGGTTCAAATTATAAAAAAACGAGACTGTCAGGACTAGAGGTTATATGATTTTACAACAGGTTTTTCTCCCTATTCCTTCCAAGATTCACAGTTTTCGTTACAACGTGGCATCGACAGAAATAATTATCATTATCAGTTACCATTATTACGATTATTTTCATTGACAAAATAAATACAATCCGTTATTCCACATTTGTACCATGTGTCATAATTATTCAAATTAATTTTCATTTTCGTTAGAATACAATGGTGACAGCTCGTATCTTCACACAGCCCAACTATATACACGAAGACGTCTTACAACGTTAACATGACTTACCATCTCTCTTTTTAGAGCGGATGAAACCACCAACAAATGCCAGAACAATTAGCAGCATCACCACGCCAAAACACCCAGGTATAACAAGATAGATTTGTTTGTACCATGGTTGCTTATCATGTTCTTTAGGCCAAATGAAATTAAAAGATATATACATTTAACAATCTTAGAATATTTCATTATTAATTTGTTGCCTCTTTTTCTCTCCTGTTGATTTATTTTGCAATGAAAATGCGCTTTCATGTCAGTTCCGTTTATACGTGCTTGGTATTCTCTTATTTCTCATTGACTATCACTTCTAGGTAACAAATAAAGTAATGACACAAACAGTGAGTTAATTTTTGAAGGAAAGTATAAATTTCTATAACAAGCATAAATGCTTTACTGTAACAATTATGTTTCTTTAGTGCTATTTCACAGGTGTCAGCTTTTGCATATCGCATGTGTTGGATTTCTACAAAATGATCTAATTTAAATCCATGCGTTGTAAGATATATAAATTGAAAAGTAAAAATCCTTCCAGTTACATGCTTCATAATCCAACGGTTAACCAACACAAAAATCGTTAACCTTTATATCATTAAACCACTGGAACCATGCAATTTGCAAGGATTTTTCTTTCTATTTTATATAACTTATGAGTCAATTCTATTGACTTTCTACACAACTCATAAAACAGTAAAATGTGCGAAACAATGCAGAACAAAAATATAAAGATTCCAATAGAAATATTAACATGATTGTGTAGATGAAAATTGAGAATAATGTGGAGGGACTAGCAAAGGCAAAAGGTATTTCAAGGTCTAAACACAAGCGAGATCGAGAAAAGAAAATGATGAAGCTAATAAATTATACTATTATGATGTGCATTCATATTTAATCAGTGGTTTTATTGTATTGCCTGTTTCATAACGCTTGTGCAGTTGTGTTGTTATCGTAAAGCAAAAGGAGAATTATGTATCCTAAAGTGTCAAAACAAAATACTAAAAGACCTTGTACTTTCAATTTTAAAAGAAAAGCAATACATTGACAAAGACATGCACAATTGTGGACACATAGATATTTTATGTCCGTGGGACGATTGATTATTTGTTTTCGCTTTTTAACTGGAATTGAATAAGTGGAAATCATCTTCTAATACTTAACCCTATTTGAAGAAAAAATGAAATGCAGTTAATATAATATTTCAGAGTTTACATCAAACAGTAATATAATTTGCATTAACAAATATAACGTATGACATGTGTAGGAGGCACGATTCGTTTTCTTAATGTTGTCATATACACACACATATGCAGACACACGCCAACGCAATAACTTACCCTTTCTAACATCGCTTTTAACTTTTAATAATCTATTCTAAATGTCAATGATTTTGCATGAGCAATATTTCCCTTGCAAGGGCATAACTGCCAATCAGTACCATTGTTCAGTGTAAATTATACACAAATTATAACGTGTCTTCTATACCTGGTTTTGAAGGGCCGACAGTTGGTGGGTAAGATGTTCCACTGCCTATGAAATGTATTTTAACAAGCACATACTAATTTTGGTTGGTTAATTAAATAGGTTGTTTATTTCATCCTTTTATTCATTTGTTTATTTGGTCTTTACCTTAAAAAACTGTCACTTCGCTTGTAATGTTAAATTTATTTAGTTCATCGCTTTATTGACTTATTTACATATCTATCTACCATGGAAGTTTACAGAAGCGTATCTAAAGTATGTACCTTTCAAACTGCTTTTGCGTTTGTAGTATTTGTATTTATTAAGGGTATTTACTGATAAGGATATATCAACAATTATGTACGGCAAAATGTATTCCAAAAACGTTGGAAAACGATGTCGAAGTAGCAATGATATGCTGAAGTAGGTATTATACCTACTTCAGCATTTCTAATACTACTACTACTATTACTACTACTACTACTACTACTACTACTACTACTACTACTACTGATGCTATTACTACTACTACTACTACTACTACTATTACTACTACTACTACTACTACTACTACTACTACTACTACTACTACCAGGCGCGTACGCAGGATTTTTTCGAAGGGGGAGGGGGCTAAAATTTGAAAAGCGCGCCGAAAACTTCGCAACAACTCAGCCAACCGCTGAATGAGCGGGGGGGGGGGGGGAGGGGAAATTTGGCCGATCGATATTTCGTTCCCTTAGGTTACCTCTTTTGAGTCACCCATTAGCAAAAAATTTTTTTTAGGGGGGGGGGGGGGGGGCTGGGCGTATCCTTCAAAACACACACACAAACAAAATTGAGGGGGTTCGACCCCCAAACCCCCTCCCCACGAACGCGCCTGACTACTACTGCTGCTGCTACTACTACTACTATTATTATTATCACTGCTACTACTACTGTTACTACTAATACTTATACTACTACTTCTACAACTACCTCCACTGCTACTGCTACTATCGCTACTGATGCTACTACTATAATTACTATATCTACTAATACTACTTTTACTACTACTTGTTATGATAATACCGCCTAGATTTATAATAACGATAACATTATTTCTAAAACTAATGAAATAAACCTAAAAACTAAGTACAGCTCGGGCTCCTCTTTTACTTTTAAAAGCAAGATAAACCAATTTAGTGCAGCGGCTTAGCAAGAAAATTGTGCACTTTTTGAGAAAAGCATGAAACTTCTAGCATGGTTTGCTTTCACCATAAGATTTATTTTCAGATGTGGAGGGAAGTCAGATTTGAACTCTGATGACCTTGAGAGGTCAAATCCAAAATGGCCGCCAGTCCACATGGTCTAATGTACAAATATGCTGAACTTTTGAACCAAATAGTCAAGAAAAACGTTTAAGGTGTCTTTTCCAACTAACTTGGGGATGCCAATTCATTTTGTAATACTTTTGAGATCACCAGAACTCAGGGTTTTGCATTTAGGTCAAGGTCAAGGTCATAATTGACTAAAAATAGCAAGTTTTGAATGGTTAAAAAAGGTTAAATCTCATTTATTTATCATTTTTTCTCCCCTATGTTCTCAAATTTATTTAGCAATGGTTCCTCGACATAGTCCCCCACCTTAATCCCTTTCAGTTAGTTTATTTCACGGTTTGATTTGACCTCTGATGACCCTGAGAGGTCAAATCCAAAATGGCCGTCAGTCTGCAAGGTCTAATGTACAAACGCGGTAACTTTTGAACCAAATAATCCAGAAAAACGTTTAAGGTGTCATTTCCAACCAACTTGGGGATGCAAATTCATTTGGTAATACTTTTGAGATCGCCAGAACTCAGGGTGTTGCATTAAGGTCAAGGTCAAGGTCAAGATTGACTAAAAATAGCAAGTTTTGAATGGTTAAAAAAGGTTAAATCTCATTTATTTGTCATTTTTTCTCCCCTATGTTCTCAAATTTCTGTAGGAATGGTTCCCCGGTATAGTCCCCCCCTTGATCCCTTTCAGTTAGTTTATTTCACAATTTTATTTGACCTCTGATGACCCTGAGAGGTCAAATCCTAAATGGCCGCCAGTCCGCATGGTCTAATGTACAAACGCGTTAACTTTTGAACTAAATAGTCCAGACAAAAATTTCAAGGTGTCATTTTCAACTAACTTGGGGATGCCAATTCATCAAGTAAAACTTTTGAGATCGCCAGAACTCAGGAATTTGCAATAAGGTCAAGGTCAAGGTCATATTAGGCCAAAAAATTGTCGATGTTTTTTTGTTGTCATTATTTTAAAAAATAGTAAAAAGATCATGTACCACCACTTTGACTACCCAGGGCCAAATTTGTTAGCGCTGCTTATCGGCCGGTTCTCTGCTTACGTATGAGTTTCTACTTTATAGCACTGCTAACCGTAAGCACACGAAAAAGCATTAACCTTACGCTTCTTACTGGGCGAAAATGAATTTTGTAACAATGCAAATCCATTGTGAAGGCGCAAGGTGGACGCCTTGTTTTCTTGCTATTAAACCTGCTTAAGCAATTTTTTCTGCTGCAGTTATAGCACGAAAATTTGCTTACCGGTAAGCAGCTTTCTGAAATTGGGCCCAGAAGACCCAAAAAGCTATTCCAAATACGACCTAAAACCTGTTCATTACCACAGCTATAGATATCCACATGAATTTAGTACTGTCCACAACTTATGAATATCCTAATGGTAACGAACAAAATCTAACAGTCTCCAGAACAAGAGCACAGTCCAGTGTACGGAAGGGGGATCCACAGAGGCAGCCACCCAGTTTTTTTCGTTTGTCCAGCCCAAGTCAGATGGCTCTGGCATCTCTGGATTCTTGGCCACTATCTGGTTCCAACAGTTGGCCTGGTAGCAAGTGCGCTTGGTGTGCTGCTTGAGTGCTGCCTGGGTTGGTGGAAAGTTCTCCAGGTTTCTAGACTTGTTTCCTGGCATCATTCACTATCATGCTCTCATTGGTTCGGTCGTATCAGCACCTAAAATCGCTCTGGCAGTAACATTGATCCTTCACTGATGCTCACTAGGCAGGGAGTTCACTGAAGGAATCATTCCCAGTCTTCTTTCCTCTGAATGCAGAAACAGTGTCACACCCGGTGAACGCATGAAAGAATGAGAGAGACATTGTGTCGGACTCATGGTGGCAACCATTTAGTGCAAAGCTATGTACCGAAACCTTAATCTGACACCAAAAGCGATCCACAGCATCAGGAGCTGTGTTGCTGAATGAAGCCACGGCTAGTTACAACCGCATCAGTACCAACAGTACATATGGTTACCCTTTTACACCCTTTTTGCACAGCATCTGTCTGCCACATGCAGAAGTAGACGAGTGTCAGCCTATCCCCGTGCAAGCATGGAGCAAGGCCTTCCAAGTGTGACTCAGCAGGAGAGCAGAGTACTCTACTTCCACCTGTTGCATACAGTTCCTTGCCCTGTGGTAGAGGAAGATGACATTTTTCGCGTGCCAGGAAAGCAAACAATTAGGTTTTGTTCTCATTGACTCGAAGGAAGTCCTTCCAGGTTTTTGGCAGCACAGTAGAAGGAGCCACCCTTTTCCTATTGCCCTTTCCCCTTTCCGGCCTTATTGAGGCTTTCAGGCTAGCAGGTAAGGATACACCCTAGCCAAGGTCGATGCGGATGCTTTTCCCGAGTTGAGCAAAGATGTATGGGGCAAACACTCTTTCTCCATACTCTTGAAATGTTCTTGATGTTCCAGGATTGAGCATTTGAACCACAGCTTCACCATCAATAATTATTGCTTGGGCCACAGGTGCACTATTGTTTTCTGGCACATTTGATACCAGGCAGCGAAGTAGATCTGCTTTAACTCCAAACCGCATTTTCCTCCAGTTAACAAAGCTGGCGGGGCTGCCTGGTTTTCATGGGAGAAGAAATTATCCTTATCTCCATCCCGTGTCTGACACGAGATGTACGTCCTCGAAAAGATAACTTTGGCCGGCTGCCGACTAAAAAGGAGCAAATTGTTCGTATGAAGTGTTTGTGTGACAAGTGTCGTACACTGCTCTAGCCTTTCTGTCACAAACTATGTGTACTGCTCCTCACCTAGGGTCTCAATCCTTCTCTCCGTTTCAGCCACCTGGGTGTCCATGATATGTCGCTTGTGCCAATGACTAGTAGGTCTTGACTTTGTTCTAGAAATGGATTCCCCATCTCTTTCAGTACTGTCAGAAGTTCCTTAACATCCCTCAGGAATTCTGTCTGCACTCCAGGCTGCTGGTCATGGTGATGTTGTCTAATGTTAGCTTAACCGTTATTTTGCTTTATGGCCTGTTCCTCAAACTATGTAGTGATCCTTGAAATTACTTAGAACCAAATAAAACACAAAGTAACTTAAAGAACAACTTACCAGTATTATTGAGGAGTAATGGAAAGGGGCAGTTTCCTGACTTGAATTGAGGTTTTTGCCGTTTTCTTAGCTGCCCACTGACCATGCTATGCATATATGGTCAGTTATAAAACAAATAATGGTGTGGTGCTATAATTAGTGAAATAAACTAACTGAAAGGGATGAAGATGGGGGACTATGCAGGGAACCACTCCTAAAGAAATTTGGGGACATAGGGGAAAACAAATGACAAATAAATGAGAAAACGTTTTGTAAACATTCAAAACATGCTATTTTTTAGTCAATTTTGACCTTGACCTTGACCTAAATGCAAAGTCCTGAGTTATGGCGATCTCAAAAGTATTACCAAATAAATTGTCATCCCCAAGTTACTTGAAATGACACCTTAAACGTTTTTCTTGACTATTTGGTTCATAAGTTAAGCATGTTTGTACATAGACCATGCGGACTGGAGGCGCCATTTTGGATTTGACCTCTCAGGGTCATCAGAGGTCAAATCAAATTTGTGAAATAAACTAACTGAAAGGGATTAAGGTGGGGGACTATACAGGGTAACCATTCCTAAAGAAATTTTAGAACATAGGGGAGAACAAATGACAAATAAATGAGATTTAACCTTTTTTAACCATTCAAAACTTGCTATTTTTAGTCAATTTTGCCATTGACCTTGACCTTAATGCAAAAACCCTGAGTTCTGGCGATCTCAAACGTATTTCCAAATGAATTGGCATCCCCAGGTTAGTTGGAAATGACACCTTTAACGTTTTTCTGGATTATTTGGTTCATAAGTTAAGCATGTTTGTACATAGACCATGCGGACTGGAGGCGCCATTTTGGATTTGACCTCTCAGGGTCATCAGAGGTCAAATCAAATTTGTGAAATAAACTAACTGAAAAGGATTAAGGTGGGTAACTAGACAGGGGAACCATTTCTTAAGAAATTTGAGAACATAGGGGAGAATAAATGAAAAATGAAGGGATTTTTTTTTGTAACCATTCAAAACTTGCTATTTTTTAGTCAATTTTGACCTTGACATTGACCTTAATGCAAAACCCTGAGTTCTGGCGATCTCAAAAGTATTACCAAATGAATTGGCATCCCCAAGTTAGTTGGAAAAGACACCTTAAACGTTTTTCTTGACTATTTGGTTTAAAAGTTAAGCGTGTTTGTACATACTAGACCATGCGGACTGGCGGCCATTTTGAATTTGACCTCTCAGGGTCATCAGAGGTCAAATCTGACTTCCCTCCACATCTGAAAATAAATCTTATGTTCTAAACTAACTATGCTAGAAGTTTCATGCTTTTCTCAAAAAGTGCACAATTTTCATTATATAGGGAGCTTATCCGCTGTACTAATTAAGTCCCTGTGATACCAGTGATACCAGTAAATTGCCGAATCTGTTTTCCAGTATTTCCCAACATCAGTAATACCTTTCAACTTTGAACGTGATGAAAATTAAGGAAAATACTACAAATGAATAACCTTGTAAATCTCCATTAATTGCTGTCATTGCATGATTTTCCGTAGAGCCTGTCTCCAATGTTTTGCTGTTGGTAGTGCGTTCTCCTATACATTGGTAGTGACAAAAGACACGTCGTTCTTACAATTTCTAAGTATTTTTCAATTTACAGAAACGCTAGCCACCCAAACAAGTTTGCGCACAAACCACCCATGAACTCTTTTTCTTGTTTGTGTCACTAATAGTGGTTGATTTAAAAAAAAGATTACTAAGTGTTTTATTTCGATTCATACCCATACGCTCATTAAAGGAGGAGCTCAATGGACATTTTCAAAATAGTAGTAACAGTTCGTTCGTTCGCGTCTCCTTAGATCAAAGATTAATGTATCTTGATCTTCGGAGTAGTTGCTACAACCGGCCGTGTCAGACACGTTGCCCCGGGGTGCGAGATAGAAATCTTGTAACATGCTTCCATTTACTTTAACACAATTATACAATACAAATTAACATTACGTTTAATTAAAATAATGAAACGATTAAAATTACTCTCATGTTACGGGAAAACAATTATATATATGGATCAATTGATTTGGTCGATCCGGTTCGATGGCAGCCAGCAGTTTGAGGAAATGGAATTCTGTAATAACAGTGTACAGAGGAGATGATATACATGTATTGTCACGACTCAGCCAGTCGCTGAATAAGCGGGGGGGGGGGGGGTATTAATAGGACACTTTTCTTTCTTTTTTCGGTATCGAAATTTGAAAAGGTGGGGGGGGGGGGGTTCCCAACAAACATACACAAAACATACACATAAAAACAAATCAAGGGGGGGGGGGTTAAGCTCAAACCCCTTCACACGTCTTCTACAAAATCTTCAGGCTAAAGTATACCACGCGAGAAAGTTTCAATGATTTATGACACTAGCATACTTCTTACATTTATTTTGTTATCATTTGTTATCATGGGCAGAGAATAAAACATCAGTCAACAGCACAGTAAGAAAAAGTCAAATTATGCAATGTAAACAAACGATAATGTATTAACAGGAAAGCTTGGTGGAAACAAAAGCAGGGGAATGCATCGCCTCCCATATTTGGAAAGCCTGAACAAGTGGGCAACCAAAATTTAAACCCCAAATACCGCCCCTGACGTTAACGAATACATATCAAATTGATGAATGTGTGAATTGATGACTAGCTGGTATATACTATTGGCGGGATCAAAATAGATGAACGTTGGAGCGTTATATACTGAATAGGTAACTTTGAATCTCTACATCGCATACACTTAATGGAATAAGAAAAACCGTCACTTTACACTTTAATGTTTCCACTTAGATTTGTTTTAAGAAAAACATTGTTTGATGTGAAAACATAAAGTGAGTCGTCAATCAATTCACCTGTGACACATTTTCGTTACATTGACAAACGGGTACTAACCGGTATGTACTGTTTCCTAGAAAAAATATAATTGTTGAATGCTCACCTTCATTTCTAATAATAACTGATGTCTGAATGTGATCATAAGATGAGCTGCTAGCCACCTTGCAGATTAGCACAATATCTTCACCATCTGCATATGTTGGTGCAAAGTCTATTGTCCGTGTAGACACAAGAAGACGTTCATCACGTTCATCATAAACATATTTTTGAGATTCGACATAAACATATAACTCCTTTGGAATCACCCACTCTAAATTGACACCTGGTTTCACCGTTGTATTGGTTTTACAGACTAATGTCTTGTTTTCCCCTTCTGCAACATTGAGTGATCCGTTGCTCTGCAGAATGGTACCGGCTTTTTCGACCAATATTAACCACTTTGGTGGAACTTGAAATAAATTTAAAAGAAGGCAAACATCGAGATTTAGTGAAGAGTAATGATTTCAAGATGACATGATTATGTTTTTATTTGTTTATTCGCACTTGTATTTAATCACTAAAACGTGATTGGTAAATAAATGTAATTAAATCACTATCCTCGCCCTGCTTAATACATAAGATGAAATTGTATTGATAACTCCTTAGTGGGAACTAATTAATGTATAGAGGCCCAATACAAAATATCATGTATTACTCCTCTTTTCGAAGTGTAGGACTGTGAATGTATTTGCCAAGAATAATTGGACAAATGATTTGATGTTTATATCGTTATTACTTAACCCTTTCATATGGTTTTGGAATAGCTCAAAAAGTATGCTGAAAAACACATGGTGGTTTATAGCCAACACTTATTGGTTGCTGAATTTGTTAATGTGGAAATCGTTATTTGAAAACAAGGAAAAACTTCGTATACCATTTACTGTCATGTTGATTTCACAAGTCTGTCTGTTGCTTTGAAAAATCATGACAATATTATAGTCATCTTCATGAACCAAGGAAACGTTACGAATTGTCACAGTGCTGCTGATAAACGTATTGTTTCTTCCGAGTGTGTGTCTCGCAGTATTATGTTCACAGGGGTTTAGTTTGTCGCAGTTGAATAATATCGAGCCACTACTTTTTCTCCAGGATATTGATGTTATGAGCTGGTGTGTGTTAACCGCGAGACACTGGAGGTTCACGTCCTCTCCAGCAGTTGTTTCCATACATATGTTCCTTTCATCTGTAATGAAAACATATCACATACCAAAATCTACAAGAATACTGCTTGTTTCGAGTCTTCATTTCAGTTATTGTGTACTCAGTTAAACATGATAAGAGCATATCTTGAGCTCTTCAACATAGAGACGTATGTAGGGTTGCAGAGGTGACAGGGAACCCCCGGCGCTAATAGGATGGGGCACGAAATATGCAAAATAAATAAAGAAAAAGGTAGTAAAACTGAGATTTTATGGTTATTATTATGTGCCCAGGAAAATGTAAAATGAACAGGATTTAGAGAAGGGCTTGAAATAAAATGATAGATAACGCTACGTCACATTCCTCCATTTTTTTTTTTTTTTTTTTTTTTAGGATCTGGTAATTGCTATCCCCAAAATTGGATTTAATGGATATTAAAGACAAAGACCAGTTATGGTCATGCGACTGCATTGTGAAAGAAACGTTGTGGAATCGATCAGAAAAGGTTGATCATCTAGCATATAAGTATTGGTGTGTACTGCAAGGTTTTGGAATCATCAACATGATAAGAAATTTGGCCCAGTCTTGGTAAAGTTACAAGGACTGCAGAGAAAATGATGTATATGGGACTACGCGACACGTGCGCGATATCTATCAGGTCTAAATAGATATAATAATTTACCAAATATATCAATAAGAAGGTGTTTTCTCGGCAAAATTGGTATCATCACGTATTTAGTCAAAACATATTCTTTCGAATGATTGGTAATAAGAGCTTCCATTTCATATTTTGAGAGGGGGGCGTTTCCAAAAACTGGTCTTTACCATTAAACATCTGATTGACATTGATGACTTTTGAGCACCCAAAATACGATAACGATCCTGAATTAGCATTTCAAAAGATTAGATATTAAAAAACATCCTACATTGCAATGGTATGGCTAAATTATCGAAAAAGTCCCTTTAATTTCTTATATTTGTGCCCTGAAGATGAGAAAAGTCCAAAACTGTTTTCTATACAACAATGATCAATATTTTAATGTCAAAAAAACTTAGTGATCAGTTACTGAGCTACTCTGAAAATTTGTGTAAGATAAATTCCACAAAAAATTCACCGGGAGGAGGGGGGGGGGGAGATGCAGTAAAACAATACATAACCTCTTGGTCGCAAAAAATAGAAGATATGGTTGCGGTTATACGTAGAGTTCAGAAAAACCAACATTACACACTTCAGTTTGTATGGAAAAAACTCAATGAATAATAAAGCCGTGTACACGGAAAAATGTTCAGATTAATCTAATATGGCATACTTACTGGCAGAACAAAATTCGAATCCGATAAGAAAGAAAAATAACTGCCACATACTTCCTGGTTTGTTATTTTCTCCGGTTCACAAACACAACTTTAATGATATTTCAATTGGAGAAATGAACTGTTTTGTCTGAAGGTTTACGAGACGTTAATGCAAACAAGCGGCGAACGTTCATAATTATGTTTCCACAGTAAAACGGATATACTGATTTTTTTTTTTTAAAGATGGCGCTCTCTCACTCAGAGACATAAACATAATGGAAGGTTACGGTAGATATTGACTTTGCTTTGTTTTTTGGAAACATCTTAATAAACATATTTAAGAAAGTAAAATTGGACTTAATTTATTTATGTTTAATTTGTTGCAGTTAGTGTACAACGCTCGGAGGCAAACATAACATAACCATCAAACAACCCCTATAAACGAATAAATGAATGGATGAATGAAGAAATAAATAAATGTATTAATAAATAACTTAATTAATAAGCAATCAAATCAATCAATATTAGAATGAAAAGAAAAGAAACTATGAAAAGGTTATACGCACTGTTAGGAACATAGCTGCGCATACGTTTACCTTTTGCACCGAGCAAACTAGACACAGTTTTACTTCGTCACAGCATGGCGTATATTGTACGGTCATCTGGAGCAGATCCTGCAGATCACCTCTTGATTTCGTCAAACAAAATATTCTTTATTTCCTCTTTATATACAAATAACCTAATCAACATCAATTTCTCACCACTACTTCCCCTCGGTCAGAAATAAGAAAAATGTCCCTTTAAGCGTTTAATCAACCGTGACGTCATTCCAACCGTGACGCTATCTAGGCACCATTTTGTAAAATAATATTATCAATCATGTCTCCATTCCAGTCATCATTACTTAACAATATTGAGTAAACACGAACTCTGGGCTACGATCGATATCAGAGAATATTAATGTCCTGGCACGCGTCATAATATAGAATGGCTCCAATTCACTATTTAAACAATTTCGAGTATGTTTCAGGCAATTTTGCAAATTTGAATATTTGGCACGCCTAAGTGTCCGCGTCATTGTGCATAGAGCGTGGACAATGAGTCGAAATGCCCTTTTTCGCACGGTTGAATTTCTGATACTATCATCGACACATTTCAGACGTTAAACAGGCTCTGTAACAATAATGACTAAAGTTGAACTTACATAAATTGCAGGATGATATTGATACAAACAGAGCAAATAATTATTCATTGACATTGTTTTGTAATATCATGCAACTAAATCTCAATTATCAACCCATTTATTATACAAAATAAATTACACTGATTATTTTCTTCTTCTGTCCAATACGATGAACTACCATATTGTACAAATGATAGTGTTCAGTCATTCACACATAATCATAAAGCAACATAACGTAGTAAATTCTACTCACCGGCCAATACTAGCCATAGCGCTAAAAAAAAAACAGGCCGACATGGGTGCTACCGATCCACAGCTCGTACAATTACCACAGCTCTAGACAAAAAAGGCATTTATAACTATCAAAATACAATGACTTATAAAAGGAAGCTTATACTCATCAAAGTTGTAAGGATAATTTGTTAAATTTAACACAATATACTGCAATTCTTTCATATCATGTTACAGGCAAAAAATACTAAAGTATTTCAAAGAAGCATCATTGTTCCCAAATACAGGTAGACATGATTCAATTAAGACTGATCTAACCTTTACCACCAAAACTCTCATTAATAATGCTTGTAGGTATATAGCATCATTCCACAGATTTAAATTAAATACAATCAAAATTTATTTCAAAACAAAAATTACTTTAAACATGGTCTGACATAATGTCACTCTACAGTAGGGATAGTTGTTCTATATTATACAAATAATGAATGGTTATGAGTTGAAAAATTAACGTTGAAAGATTAACGTTAATTCTATTCAACTCGGCTGACTAGAATGTTAATCTTTCAACTCATGAAAATATTCGCACTATTGAACGAATGAAAAACATTTATTATTTGTTTAATACAGCATCGAAGAAGATCTAATAGAACGTTAATCAACAAACTATGCTTTACTCCTTATATTAAAGATAAATTAAAGTTTGAGTCAAGCCTTCTCGATTACATTCAGATTGCCTTCGCGTCAGATACACGCAGGGATACGCGCACGGCAGATAGGTACGCAGTCTGCATATAACCAAAAATGCACGACGCATATAATCAAAAATGCACGGTTGTGCAATATAACATATATTGAATATCATGTGACCAACAATCCTCCAATCAAATGACAAGGATCCACGTAGGTGTTGTATAAAACACAATATGTCGGCAAGTTCCTGACGGCCTTCAAAAGCACATTTCTTCAGTAACACCCTCGTGCCGATGCTGAGTGGTGAACTCATTGTGAGGGCATCATGCCTTGTCTTCTCACTTCAGAATCATCTTAATATTTTGTTTGCAAACATGTGCGCCTGTTGGACTTACTTTGAATGCTCTGTCACAAAGTCTTCATCCCAATTTTCTTGTCCATTCCCGATGAGTTGGTCAGGCGGGGTATGAGGCTCTCGCCCATACAACTTACAAGAGTCGGTATGGCGATAGTCCTGTCATCCCATGATGTATACAGTTGTACATGAATAGTAACTGGTGAATAATACCAGGCCACTTTTTTTGGGCGATCTGGCTCATGTAAACGGATCATACTGCACAACGTTTGGTTGAGCCTTACTTCCTCCATTGCACCAGTACCAACTTATTGTATATGTGTATTGCCCACTTTCTCCAAGTCTAAGCAGTCTTTCACTAGCTGGAATTCTCCTCGAGCCTCATCCGAGGGAAAAAGAGCTTCAAGTGCATTACACCCTAATAAAATTGGGAAGTCTCTCCCCACAATTCTCACGCTGTACAATCATAAATCCGACAGTGGCTTATTGTCTCTTCACCAAAACGCAAGTTCAGGCAAAGCCCTCTACTGGTACCTTCAAGTTCAAGTTGAAGTTTTTTGGTCCACATCTGATTTTAAAAAAAAACAAGTACAATGTATATGCATATACAATAACACACGTTAAAATGAAACATCTTCAATTGAAATCATGATGCGTAGGGGAAACAACAGAGTCTATTTCCAACGATAATAGATTTACATAAAAAGTTTCTTAAATATACTTAAAACGAGATAGAAATACAAAGATCAAAATAACACAAAACATCAATATATAACATTAAAATAGACAATTTCATTGTAAAAAAAGAAAAAAAAGAAGAGGTATTTATGTAAAAATAATCCTAGTCATATATATTCATTTACAAGATATTTCTTAAGCTTTCTTTTGAAAATTGATACTGTTGGGCAAATTTTAAGTTCTTGAGGCAATTTGCTCCAGTATCTTGGTCCCGCATTAATAATTATTCTTCTTGAGAAATCATAAGTAAACATTGCAGTTGGAAAAGATTTGATTGACGAGTCTCATAATTAGTCACATTACCTTTTACATATACAACAATCATTTAGAAACTGTGGAAGTATGTTGTAAGAGTAAGAAAACATAAAGATACCAATCTGTTGCTTATGAGTTTATAGAGTTTTGCCGATATGGTGCGATACTTTGGCTCCGAGTTCCCGGTTCCATACTCCACGCAGGGAATGTTTGTATTATCCTGGTTTATGGGGCAACCTGGGAAGTTGTACTGAGGCATTAGAAAGTTTGGGGGCACGTTGATACAGTATCGCCTGAAATGCCCCCCTGGCCACAGTCATAGCATGCTCCATCTGTCTTCCTTCTTTGCAGAGGTCTCGCTCTGTTTAGCCTGGCCATTTCATCTCGGTGTTACTCTAGTTCTGCCATTATTGCTTTCTGCTGTTCAACCATCAGTTGCACGAGAGGTGTAGAATCATTTATAACTACCCTTCCCACCTCAAAATCTGCTTCTCGCACTAGTGGGGGTCCCTCGATTCATGTGTCAAGTGAATTCGCCTAAGCTCTCTCATCACCCAAGCCTCACGTGACCCGTTGACGAACTGGTCACTCATAGCATGGACCTAGTAGGTCAATGCTCATTGCCTTATTTTTTTAGTTGGCCCAGCGCTACTCTTTGAGCTTGTGTGGTAAGTTTTGTTTTCCATCTTGTTATAAATGCGTAACAGTGCACGGCTGAAATCACAAAGTGATTCTCTCTCTTTTTGAACGCGATTGTGGAACTTGCTACTAAGGGTCTGCGTTGTCTTTTGATAAATAAAGCATGATTTGAAGCAACGAACGATTTCATCAATACCGTGCCTCTATGAATCACTGAGGCACATGATTTCCTCTCGCGCTTGTCCTGCGAGGTGATCTACAATAAGTCGAACCTTGCTACTCATTTCCATATTGTAGTGGGCCGTAACCTCGTTGAATTCATCAAGCCATTCTTATAATAAGACATCACTCGCGTGTTGCGGTAGCCATGGAAATTTGGTAAGTTACTCTAAAGAATGCTCTGTAGCCCGATGGATCGACGGAAAAATTGGGACAGCATATCCATTTCGGATGATTGCTCCCTGGATTTTCTTGGGGTTGTAGGCGGGGAAGTTTATATAGTGGGCGCAGTTGACGTAGTAGTTGCTGATGTTGTTGTAGTTGTGGAGATAGTCGTATTGATAGCCATTTTCCTGTACTGAAGTGTCCAAGTACTTGTTCATCCATAGAGATTAAACAGGAAAATAGTATCGATGTATCAACTAATCAACCAAATCAAAACATAAACGAGCATATTATATATATAAATATTAAGTATCTGACCTAGGCAGTGTTAACACAAAGCCAGTCTTAAGTCTGAAGTTGCTATCACCGATGCCATCGCCGATACCACGGAGAGGGTGAGTCTAATATGGACTGCTTAACCCGTCTCGGATTGTCCCTCGGTGTCAGTCAAATCCCACTTCTGACACCATTGAGGGTTCGGACAACGTTGACGACAAAATAGTGCATCCGGAGTCAGAAGTTCTGAAGTTAAGTCTTTACTTTATTGTTTTCTCATCGTTAAACAGCCTATGTATAAACAATAATAACCAAAGTTAAACAGAATATTTAAATCGTGGTGAACTTACATAAATAGAACGATGATATTGATACCAACAGAACAAATATTTATTCATTGACATTGTTTTGTAATATCATGCAACTAAATCTCAAGCATCTACCCATTTATTATACAAACTAAATTACACTGATTATTTTCTTCTTCTGTCCAATACCATGAACTACCATATTGTCCAAACGGTAGTGTTCAGTCATTCACATAATATACTCATAAAGCAACACAACATAGTAAATTATACTCATCGGCCAATACTAGCCATAGCGCTAAACAATAGGCCGACATGGGTGCTACCGATCCACAGCTCGTGCAATTACCACAGCTCTAGAAAAAAGATCAAATGGCATTTCTAACTATCAAATACAATGACTTATAAAAGGAAGCTTTTACTCATCAAAGTTGTAAGGATAATTTGTTCAATTTAACACAATATACTGCAATTCCTTCATATCATGTTACAAACAAAAAGTACTTAAGTATTTCAAAGAAGCATCATTGTTCCCAAATACAGCTAGACATGATTCAATTAAGACTGATCTAACCTTCACCATCAAAACACTCATTAGTAATGCTTATAGGTATATAGCATCATTCCAATAAGTAAAATTAAATACAATCATAATTTATTAAACAAACCAACTTACTTTAAACATGGTCTGACCACATGTCACTCTATAGTAGGCCAAATGTACATGTGCTTGCAGTCCTCATCATACAGCTAGAATGGCTTCCCTGCTTGCTATAGCATTCACCAATGCTAGCACTAACACAACAGAAATGCACTCATGCAAAAAGTTTAATGCGAATCTCTATAAGGGGTACTCCAATTGAGTAATAGAGATACCACCAAAAAAGGAGGGAAGCAATTCAATGGGAATCCCTAAAGGGGAAAACAATTTGTTAATGACTAAAGAAGCAGGGGGGGGGGCACCTTTGCACCACATTATTCCTGTTTCAATTTACAACATAAATTATAATTTTCAACACATGTTCTGTCCGTTTAAGCTTCTATGTAGAACAGGTATTACTTACATCACGCAAAAACACATTTAGACATTTCCATTTGTTTGGTATTTCAATAAGTAATCAACCAAATGCGCCCACATTTCCTCTAGATGTTATTTCTGACCAGACAAGCAAATCTTATTACTGCAAAAAGTTTATGCGAAGTCATCTGTAGATGCAAATGAGAGTCAAGTATCATATTTGTTATCATAAACGTTAACCAGACGCATCCATTTTTTTCTTTTACAAATTCCATCATTTCTAATGAGGGAAACTCATGTTTGTTATGTATGAGCCGAGAGGCCTTTTACGAGTGAGCGATTTTTAGCTCAGATCGATCTGCTGCAGATCACCTGAATCGCCATCAGTGCGGAATTCAAATCTACTTTTTGTTATGCCTGTACAACAAGAACTGTCTTCTATCGACAGACGTGTTGTTATTTTCGTGGACGTAGTGTATACTTCATTACACATGGGGACGCATATTACATGTGCAACGCCGAACAAATGTAACGTACAGGTGAATAAATTTAAGACTTAATCCTATACACATCGACAATTAAAACGTAATAACAATAGTGATTATATAATCTAACAATATTATAACATATGTTTATTAAGGTTTTTAAATACACCGGTGTGGATAAAAACCGTATTCCATGTTACCTGGCAACATGTCAGTGATTAAGTAAAACCCTATAATAAACTGTTTAGATATGACAATATCCCAGTCAATTGGACTTTGAAATCCTTTTTTCATTAACTAATTTTCATCAACACATATGGCAACACGTCTCCCGCTAGCTGACAGTAACAACGCAAGTATTCGTATAACTATGGTTATAATACCCAACTCGAACTGGGTTGGCCGAACTCTCTTAAAAAAATGTCTCTGTGTTTGTATAGCACAGATGGCACGCAGTTCCCACAAATGAAGAAAGAAAAAAAATGCAATAAATTATCAATAATTCATTGCATTTTATCCCGGTCCCCAACATAACAAAATCCTCTGTACGGCCATGCATTATGGCTCAAGGCATGGGCACACAGAAGATTTGTTTATTTTGGGACCAGGGGAAAGTTCAATGAATTATTGATAATTTGTTGCATTTTCTTTGTTTTTTTATTTGTGGGAACTGCCCCTACCCTAGCCCCCGCTGCGTACAGTCATGGTTCAGTGGCAAAGCAGTGGCCTCGTAGTAACTGTGAGGCCCCAGGATCAAAATCGTGTATATGTGCTATATTAGTGCCTTTTTGTGGGGCATTAATCCTCATTACTGTCATTTATGACTTAAGGGCGTAGGTCCCCTAGTTGATAAGCATAGTAGCGTACACATGCCTTAGCGGCCACGCAAAACAAACACTGGACAATTATTATTCAATACAATCTGAGAATGCATACTATTATCTAGATCTATTAGGAATACATCTTTTTTTTCTGCTGGTCTGTTTTTATAAATGATGACTACGACCATGGTAACCTCATCGTGACATGAAACAGTTCTACTTCCTACGTCATTTATGTGGATGTTGAATAAGCACTGCAACGATCGAGACGTGCTTTAATGACTACATCAATGAGTCTCCGTCTGTAGAATCCACGCTCTTTGTATCGGTGGTGCACTGTCTCTTGTTTACGTTCAGTCATTGCTTTTGCAATAATATTTGCAATGACGACCTTTGTCATTGCCTTGTTTTCGTTCACATTCTGCCCCATTAATATACTTATCCTCCTTATCCTTATCGTCCGGAAATCCCATTCGTTTTGCACGTAGTGCTTGTTATTCCTAGTTAGGTACTTTTCTCAAGTCCTTTTCCTTTCAAAATCACTCATGCATAACCGTCCAGGCGCCATTTTGTCCGTTTCTGGTCCATTTTAAGGCCTTTCTATCTTCCTTCCTATCTCCACTATCCTAGATCCTACAAACTTCCAATAAATTCCTCTAGATAGTCTAACCTGCCCTTCAAAATGCCATCTTCGTACTCAAAATTCAAATCTGAAACCGTCTCCGTCAAAAATCTCTTAAATTCTTGAAAAATGGACCACGAAATAATCTAAAACTGCTATAACTTTCTCATATAAATTTCGTTTTGTATTTAAATGTCACAGTATCTCTATCTCATTAATGCACATAGCCATGCCAAATTTCACGCTCCAATGGTTTTGCAAAACATAAATAGCGCACTCTAAAGTTCTGGGAATTGGCTTTCTTTCTGTGGCCGTATCTCCAGTATGGCTTTGCAGACCCGTACCCTTTTTTGGATTTAGATACTTGAAGATATGCCCTTTTCAGCCATATACAAAATCATATACCCTGTCACTGACCAAATTTGAGAAAATTGGCCTCCAAATTCGCCATTTTCAAGAAAATTCCGAAATAACTTCAACTTGCTCTAAAAAGGCGATCTCTATACCTACATCAATGAAACTTGACAGACACATGTATCCATATACGTGACAACTGTTTGCAAAGTTTAGTAAAATTCGAATATGTCAGCGCAAAGTTATCGCCAAAAATTATGAAATTACTATGCATTACGTAATAGCGCGTTTAATGCGTGCAATACATTGCGCGCAGATAACAATGGTGTCAAACTGACCGCAATGAAGTGTTCTTTCGAATGATACCAAGTATAGTATATGTTCACACAGAAAATTGTGAGTAAATCGCATGTAAACAAAGGTCACTACACGAATTCCGCCGAGTTTCCGCCCGAATCTGACGCGTATTGGCTATAACGTCATTTCCCCCCCCCCCCCCTCCAAAAAAAAGAAAAAGAAGGCAGTTAAGGAGTAAACATGGTTTGTATTTTTAACCCAAAAGAACATAACAATAATAAAAACCTGAATTAAATCATATATACAATTCCATTCAAAGAAAAGGAAAGTTCACATGAATTAAATTTCATAAACATTGCGCATGCCACCTATACGGTATTTATCAATGGAGGTTTTTATAATAGCGATACGCGCATATCGTGGAAATATTGTGCGAGAATGGGAAAGCGTGTCTGTTTTTTGGTTATAGGGGTGAGAAGACATGAGCCCCTGAACGCTGGCGTACTGATGGGGGAGGGGGTGTATTTCTTATTCGATACCAGTGATTTACAAATATTGCTGTTATGACATGATTTTCTGGTATTTTTTCTCCATTTTTTGGTAAGTCATACCTTTTTATGCGTTTGTTGGAAAATAAGAAATTCCCAAATTACAGTCGGGCGAAAAATACGCTTATTTAGAAGCCTTTATGTCAAGGTCTACAAAGTGGCTAGGCTCGAGCCCCCCCCCCCCCCCTCACTTTTTGAAAAAGTATGTTAAAGAGAAAAAGAAAGAAAGACGGAGAGAAAAAAAAAGTGACCTGCCAATGTCACAAATAAGGTAGAAAAAATGCTCATCTGACCGTAATTAAATGCCTAAAACGTCAAAGCTTATGGGGGCTCCGCCCCCGAGCCCTACCAAGGGCCCTAAGGCGGTCCCCTGGATGCTCACCTGACCGTAATTAAATACCTAAAACCCCTGAGCTTCCGGGGGCTCTGCCCCCTGGATGCTTATCTGACTATAATTAAATACCTAAAAAACCCGAGCTTCCGGGGGCTCTGCCCCCTGGACCCCACCAAGGGCCCTAAGGTGGGCCCCTGGATGCACATCTGAGCGTAATTAAATACCTAAAACTCCTGAGCTTCCGGGGGCTCTGCCCCCTGGACCCCACCAAGGGCCCTAAGGCGGGCCCCTGGATGCTCATCTGACCGTAATTAAATACCCAAAACCCCTGAGCTTCCGGGGGCTCTGCCCCCTGGACCCCACCAAGGGCCCTAAGGCGGGCCCCTGGATGCTCATCTGACCGTAATTAAATATCTAAAACCCCTGAGCTTCCGGGGGCTCTGCCCCTGGACCCAACCAAGGGCCCTAAGGTGGCCCCTGGATGCTCATCTGACCGTAGTTAGATATTGAAACCTCTGAGCTTCTGGGGCCCCCCCCCCCCCTTGAACACGTCAATGGCCTTAAAGAGGGCCCCTGGGTGCTCATATAACCGTAATTAAATACCTAAAACCCCAGAGCTTCCGGGGGCTCAGCCCGTTGACCCCCTGCCGAGGCTCATGCCCTGGACCCCACGCCAATTTACGCTCTACCTGATCGTTAATACTCCACTTTGAAAAACGTTCCGCGGGACCTGCATGTAACGTACAAGACTGGTGGTGATGCAGATTTTTCGTCTGCCCCCCCCCCCTTCCGAACGTTTTTTCTCATTACGTCACTGCCCCTGGAAGGTGAGCCCCCTGGAATGTTTGCCCCCCCCCCCCCCCCCAATCCCAAACTGCTTCCGGCGCGCCTGCTTGCAAGCCCTTTCTAGGTTCTTTCCCCAATCCCAATTTCTTTCAAACTTCGTGGGCGTAGTCACTACCATCCCATCAAGGTCACTGTTGAGGCCTTTCTTTCGCCCTACCTATCTCCAATATCACAGCAGCTACAGACTTCGTAAAAATTGCTTTGGATAGTCCGAGAGAAGCTCTTTCGTTTGACACGTATAAACATGGCGTCATTGCACGCACATCTTTGTGACACGATTGCATTTCTAGTTCACATATAATATCGTCCAACTTTCTGTCATCAAGATCATTGTTTCAATGTTAATAGATGTATGGGAGCGTATCCCCAACATTTGCGTCATTCCACGCCAACATATTACACCCAATAACATACCCCCAGCAAAACAGCGGAACATTCTTAGATATGGAGAATTTATCTGCAAAATGAACCTCGTAAATAATATAAGATGTAACCTATCCTATCCTGAGGTCTTCATTGCATTGCTAGATCACAATGGCTGCGTTTTCATGCACAAAGAAAACTAGTTTGAGAGTAGAAATAGTACTTTTCTCCAAAATTACACAAAATATATTAATAATATAACAATATCACGTCAGTGGCAGCTGATTGGCTCGTTTGGTAGTGACGTCGAGAAAGAGATGTTTGTGCCGCAGCAGACCCAGTTAGCGATTACATCTTAAAGTGTCTATTCGTGGTATTTTCATTCGATCGACAAGGAGGGAGCTGGAGTTGACTGCACCTTAGGTATGTTAACTTGATATATCACACATAAAAAAAAATCTCAATTGCCTCTAAAGAAGAAATCTTTGTTTGTGATGGACGTAAAGGGTAAGTGAATTGTTAAGAGGACCCTTTTCTTTGTAATGACTGTGTTGGTGAACTTTTCACTTCAATTTCCGTGGATGTGCGTTGAAGACCCTATTATAATGTTTCTCTCCATCCTTTGGTGGTACACTGATCGGCTTAGAGAGTTGCATCGGAGTATCAGTTCATTTCAATTTGAATAAGAAGATGTTGCATAGAACGTTGTCAATACATAGTGCGATTTGAAAAACTATTAGAAATTCAATTTGAAATATTCTGAATCTAGTTTTTATTTATTTGTTTACCAAAATCATTATTTCTAAATGCGTATACAAAAAAAAATCAATGCCAATAATTTTTGGAAATAGAATACCATTGAACAATAATATGTAAAAATATACCTTTGATCACATTAAATTTCAAACGCCCCCTATTTTTTATTTGTTGTTTTTCAACATTTACTTGTACATTGAAGACAAAATATTTTGTTAACAACCCCTCAGATTTAAGGGTAACCGCTGCAAATGAAGGAGAACAAACAAGGCGTTCTTAGTTTTTGAAGTAAGGGCCAACAAACCTGGCTTTTCTTACTTTGGCCCTACACTATATGGCATTGTATATATTATTGCACATTCTGTTGAGTATTAATACAGCTTCGGCCTGGAATTAGGGCTGACTCCGCGCATGCGTTATGACATATGTTCCGTGTGATATGCAGTTCCACCCTATTACTAATTGTCGCCAACGTCAAAGTATCATACCTGTGCACCCAGCTAAACACATTATTTGAAAATAATGATATAATTTCGACAATAACGTGACAATATTTAAGTTTTGTTTATGCACATGTATAATGGAAACAAAAATTGTTTCCAAAGATAAAAAAGACAACGATAGGTCAATCAAAAAACTTCCATTGGAAAATCGCACTGGGTGTAATTATCAGTAAAGAATGGCGACATCGGCATTAGAACTTTTCCTGATCGCTTTAGTTTACATTGTACAAACAGGTATTTAATATTCAGACAAACTGACTGCGAAATATCCGTGTATGTTCTTGATCATACACATGTTGTCTATTTGTTTGTTCGTTTGTTGTTATTTTTTCGATATGTGCATGTGCGTATCTGACTGTATTGCGCATTCCATGCATTCCGACCGCAATTTGTGTACGACTACGACTTTACGAGCTATTTTTCTGCTCAATGCAGTGCTTCTCGTAAATGCAATATTTGTGTCTGTAATTCCTTAGCTTTACATCATTATTCAAATTGTACCAAGATCTAAAAGTAAAATTTATTTTAAACAAAGGTATGAACACGTGTTTTTGTCTAGCGGATTAGTCTCTGGACTGTGAACCACATCACTTAGGTCTTTTGTCGAGACATATTAATTTATATTTGCAACACTTGACCCAGTAAATGGCAAGAATATATTTCTTAAAATTCCAGCACGCTTGTAATTATTTTTATTATTATTAGTATTATTATTATTAGTATTATTATTATTATTATTATTATTATTATTATTATTATTATTATTGTTATTATTATCATTACGATGAATATCATTATCATCATTATTGTTTTTGTCATTGTTGTTGTAATATTTGTTGTAATTGGTAGTGGTGGTGGTGGTGGTGATGGTGGTAGTGGTGTTGTTATCTATATTAATTATTTCCACTATTATTAACATCTCGGAATATGTAAATTCATTTTCGATTGTCCATTTCTCTCTTTTAGAAACAAATGCACAGATCATACCTCTTCCGGTAGAGCTTCACACCACTGTTGACTTACCATGCAGCTGCCCTATATGTCCAGAATCAACCTCTGGAGTTCAATGGTACAGAAGCAGTAACCAAAATGCTTTCATAAAGGACGGAGAATCACTTGCATGGTGGTCTGACGGAATAACTGGTAGTTCACAGGGGTTTGGAATCACAAAAGACTTCGCCATGACTATGTACATTGTCAATCTAACCGACCAACACGACCAAGAGTTGTATAGATGTATCGTTACTCCATTGGGTGGTGCTGCTGAATGTACACATGATGTTAAACTGGAATTATATGGTAAATATATTTTTGTTTTCATTGTTATCTTTTCGCAAATTGAATATTTACTTTGAGGTTCGCCGCCAAAACACTAAAAAAATATAAGATAGATGACACTCGAAAAATGATATCCAAATGCATTTAAACGGAAAGTTGAGGTTCTTCGACATAAAGGCATGTCCTGTTGATGACATACCATTAGAAGTGTAGTAATCATAGTGTAGCGGCATGACACCAAACAAAACAAGACGTCGGAAGTCTGTCAGGACAAATATGAATTATTCCTGAATTAATTCCACAAAAAAGTATCATTATTGTTTAATGGCCAGCAGATATATTATATGCCTTAGCAACATTTTTGTTGTGATGAGTCGAGCTCTGGTTGATCATTTACACCCAGCCAGCCCACAGGTACATACAAACAAAGGCCCCACTGGATAAGACTTGGGGCATGCATGCAAACTAAATTCCAAGTATACTAATTCTAAGAATTATAATGATGTGCCAAGAAATAATCCTGCTTGCATCAGAAAGAAAGAAGAACGTTTCACTTTCAAGGAGGTGTCTATACAATTTCTGGAAACCAGGAGGTCAATCAATTGGCTTATTAAAATATTGTTTTATACATGTATCATCATTCAGCCTTTACATATTGAAGTGTATGAACGTCACTGTGTGAAGGCTAATGATAAATGTATACATAATATATTGCAAAAGTTGCTCTGTGTATTCAGCAGCCAGTGCACTCTGGTTGTGCACAGAGTTGTAATGTATGTGAATACCAAAGTGAGAAAGTCATAAATCGTAGTGAACTTGCCATATAGTTTGATATTATTGATTGATTATTGTTGGGAATCATGAAGTAGATGTTCTGGAATATGAATTATAGTGTATATTGTTCACAACTTTGGTTTAATAATAATTGAAGGTCTATAAAAATAGTTTCAAGAACCCAGTAAACAGATCACTAAAAAATAACCTCTTTTGGGAGTGTATTTTAAGTGATTTTAAAGTATGGTGCCCTTTGAACTAGATTTAAACGTTATCGACACGTGCCTTCATTTAAAAAAAAGGTACTCCTGTTCACGTTTTCATCTCACCTAAAAACCACCAATTCATCACGCGACTGGAGTAACGTGATTGCACTTACCTCTGAAAATCAAGTGTTTATGACCAAATAACCACTTGACCAAGCAACGAGTTTTGTATCCATTAACCGATGGTGGTGATTAATAAGTAATTATTCGGTCTTTTAAGCACCTTTATCGATTGGTTTCACAGGTTATCCAAGGTTGATGGTAATAATCACGTTACTTACACCGGCTAATCGTCTTATTGTTATGTCCGTTAACCGATGGTTGTATTATTTAAAAAATAAGTAATTATTTGGTATTTTAAGCACCTTTATCTATTGGTTTCACAGGTTATCCAAGGTTGATGGTAATAAGCACGTTACTTACACCGGCTAATCGTGTTATTGTTCTGTCCGTGAATCTCTGGTTGAATTCTGAGGTGTCTTAAAACACCTTTTTAAATGGTTTTCAAGTAACCATAACTTTCTTGGTGATGATCACGTGGCTAAAACTGATTACTAATCTAAGCTGTGAATCCGTGATATTTAGGTGTGAAAAATTAGTAATTATTAGGTGTCTTAAAAGACCTTTTTAAATGGTAGTTAAGGCTGCCATAAGTTCAGCGGTAATGATCTCGTGACTCAAACGGATTATTAATCTAAGCTGGGCATCCGTGAATTTTAGGTGTGAAAAATTAGTCATTATTAGGTGTCTTAAAATACCTTTCTAAATGGTTTCAAAGTTACCATAATTTTCTTTGTGATGATCACGTGGCTAAAACTGTTTACTAATCTCAGCTGCGAATCCGTGATATTTAGGTGTGAAAATTAGTTACTATTAGGTGTCTTAAAACACCTTTTTAAATGGTAGTCTAATTTGCCATAAGTTCCGCGGTGATGATCTTGTGACTCAAACGGATTATTGATATAAGCTGGGCATCTGTGATTACCAGGTGTGAAAAAATAGTAATTCTTAGGTGTCTGAAAACACCTTTTTTAAATGGTGGTCAAAGTTACCATAAGTTCCGTGGTGATGATCTCGTGACGCAAACTGATTATTAATCTTAGGTATGAATCTGTGTTTTATTAGTTATGAACAATGAGTTATTCTTGGGTGTCTTGATGGTTTCACAGTTACCATTTGAGTTCCGTGGTGATAATCCTATGACTGTTGGCATATTTCTATTTGCACCAGTTGATAACTGACAGTTGGCATATTTCCAGTTGCACTAGGTGATGACTGACTGTTGGCATATTTCCAGTTGAACCAGTTGACACCAATTAATTACATGGGGTGCCTGCAGATCTATGTATTTTTAACACTTTATCTGAATTTACAGCATATTTCTTAATTACTGATGGTTTAGTTTTATTAAAATACTACAAAGATAAATTACCCGTTATTAGGACATTTCGCTACTTCATATAAATTACATTTAATTAAACATGAATAAGGGAAACATTAACTATGAACTTAAATAATTTCAATGAAATACAAGTACATGTCTAACATACTAACAATTCACGTTGCCTTGCACCTCACGACGCGCACGTGCGCGTGTGTCAAAATGTTAATTGATGACGTTATATTGTCCTTCGTTCGATTGAGGTTATCTCGCTTACCGGTGATCGATTTTCTCCAAGATTTTACTATGTTATAGGTACGAGATATATGAAGAATTTTTTTTATTCATTTTGATGACGTCATCATAGTCAAATTTTCGATTAAAGGCGACAATGCATACTTTGTCATATTTGTTTGTTATGTCTAGGGGAGGTCACTTTTTCAAAACATGAATCTGCATGGCAATGATCTTTGGGCCGTATCTGCGTTCTTACTGCGCCATTTTCTCCAAAAATTTAGTATTTTGTAGCTGAGACTATGGGCTATCGCAACGTAGCCTCCAGTTTTGAATCGGATGCCAGCCTAACCCTAATCCTATCGGTAATGTGGTCTCTGTGTTTGATCACATGTAGGGAACATGATTAAATTTATTAATTCAAAATGTCATTTGAAAGTACTCAGAGACAAATTTTCCGCCACTGGGATGACGTCGCCGTCTATAAATAGCACGTAACCACGTCTGTACAAATCTCTTTTGTATTTCTTTCTGTATGAATTTTGTGTTCAAGATATCTCAAAATCGGAATCACCAATCATCTTAAAATTTTCACAGTATCTTTACCATGATAAGGAATGGATAAAGGAACCTTTTTAGTCTGATCACAACATTGAACAGCACCTTTGGAGAGAGAGGAGGAGGAGAGAGGGAGAGAAGGAGATACGAGAGCCAAAAGTTGAAGGGAGGGATAGGGAGGGGAGAAATAAGTTAACTTGAGAGATAGAGAGAGAGAGAGGGGGGGGGGAGGGAGAGGGGCGACAGAGAGCTGTAGAGCAAGAGACGAAAAGGGAACATAATTAAGTTAGGCCGAAAACATAAGTTAGGCCGTACATGAATATCATATAATGCACACCCATTGTAGTGCCTAGCAAAAATGATATAAAAGTGAATGGAGTTTATAGTCAAACATTTTGAATCTGTCATTTCTATTTAGAATATAATCCAGGGGTGACACACCATGTACCCTACCTTGAATTGTGAAAATGAGATAACATTAACCCACATTTTTTGTTTAACCCCAAGTAAAAGAATAGAGAAAAGGATAAGACTCATAGGTATCATGATTATAACATGAAACAGGACTGTTTGCACAATAGAGAGACAGTAGAGGAAATTAAAAAGGTAAACGGAGGAAGATAGTTCCCTTGCAACGGCTTGTCATAATCTTGCCTACGACCAAGACAAGTAAGTTTATCAAGATGAATAAAAGACAGTGAATGGTTTGGTATGCTTTCATGGTTTATTTTGCCTGACTACTAAGAAAACATGTGTATGCTTGTAAGCAACCAGGGTTCCGACCGTCGTAATTCCTCTCTGAATAATTTAGGATTAATGCCTTGCCAACGAGCACTGGCGAATCCACTTGGTGTTGCCTTCTCACTCCTTAATAAAGAGTGAATAAACCTCCTAGCTTTGATCTTATCTTCTATAGCATCGCTATAACATTTTGGCTGGGGCCCTATGCGAACATAATTCGTTAACATGAAATTAGTATTATCCTGGCTATCCGCAAAAGGGGGTGAGGCACATAATGTCATGGATATATTCCGTATATCTAACTTATCTAGGTTTGCTATGGTGCACACCATGTTATACATTTAAGGGCAATTTGAAGGACACTTAGAAGTTAATAATAATAATAATATTAATTCTGCATTTTTATTGCGCACAACTCTGCCAACATAAAGGTATTCTTGGCGCACAGATCAACAAATAAAATATATTACAAGAATATGGTATTAGCACATTTCGGTGGGAAATTCTTCCAATCTGCTCATAGGCTTTTTCAACTTCAATTTGCGAACGGCAAATATATAATGTGTGTAATGAAATAACAATTGTCAAAGAAATGAGAGGAAATAAAGTCCATTACCATTTCATGAAATAATTGAACCTCACGACTTTTGTTATCAAAACAATAACCAACGCTTTTTCCTCAGCATTTTTTTCTTTTGGCGCACCTCCAAAAAAGGTACAGCACTTATGAATCTCAAGACACTTTTGTGCAATTTCATTTAGATCCCAAATACACGAGTAGCCTGTGGTGAAAGGGCTTTTTCATCTGCAGCACCTTGTCTTTGGAATAATTTACCATTTAATTTGAGAATTATAAATTCCTTAGAGACCTTTAAAACCAAGCTGAAATCTTATCTTTTGTAACAATACCTTTACTTGGCACTATGACACTCATCCGAACTTTCTCGTCCAAACTTTCTCATTCTTTCGATTTTTCTTGTGCGCCTCGGAATAGCATTGCCTAGATAGACGGCGCTATACAAACGCCTATTATTATTATTATTATTAATACGTCATACGCTGTGACCAAAATAGATAATTTCAGTATCTGTGATTTAATTCAACCTTGAAAACTTCTAGGTTTTGGAATAATTTAAAAGATCAGAAATAATTATTAAAACAAACTTAATTTTCCCACCATCTACAGGCAATCGAAAACATAATATCGGCATAACTGCTTGCTTAACAACCCACATGGACCTCAGGTATTTTCGAGCCCCAAACTTGAATACCATATTTCTTCGATCATATCATCTTATTTTTCCTTTTCCTTCATCTTTGTTTATTTTAAATTTTTCCTTGTAACTAATTTTGTATAATAAGCACCAATAGAACGCTTATAGTCTGGCTGCATCTGTGCATGCAACATGCAGCCGAAAATGGGGTATATTTTGACTGAATAGATCGCATCCAAAGTAATCAGAAATTGTGTAATTATATTGTTAGAACGACACGGCATGAAATCGCCCATTCATTTCATTTACCTCCAATATCACAAAAGGGTAATTTGATGTTGATACATTAAGTATAACCCGATTGACCTAATACAAGTATAAATACCAAAAGCATCAGGTTTTGTAAATGATGTAATGCAATAGAAATCTAATAGACACACTCAAACATGTAAAAGTATATCCACGCCCAACCCCTCACGCTTCTATGTAACTCACGTTTATAGCAATTATTACGGAAATCCTTTGGGAGGGGTTTATACAGTAAATAATAATAACAACAACAAATAGTGAAAAAGACCCCCTTCTCTCAAATGAAAAACGTCGGTCATTTATAAGATAACATACAAACCTAATTTACTCCAAGCTAATTTTCACCATGTGCTTACTTAGTAATTATAAATATGCCAAATGTAACTAAGATTCCATTATAGTTGTAATACATTATATGTTAACAATACATTTCACTTGGTCCTACATCTTAAATGTTTAAATCAATCAATATGAAATCTATATCGAATATGTGCTAATCAAAAAGTTTGGCCTAGGGAAGGTGTAGGGAATTGGAGACCGCTGGGAATTGGAGACCACCAAGCTTGAACACATTACTGTCTATCCATGTTGGCTTCAATTTCGCTATAAAGCCATCTGTGGCCTTTAACAACACTACTGCATAATTATATTCAATTCATTTCGAAGACTAAAATGCTTTCTTTCTCAGAGACCAAGGTAACCAATTTTGATCGTAAAATTTTGCTCTGATATAAAAACACATTTTTCACTAAATGTTTTGATGTATCCAGATATTTAGAGTTGGCTCTTAACAAGTGGTTTTAAAAGGAAGTTTATGAAGTGTGCCAACCATCACAGAAAACTTATGGCCATTGTGTGTTGTGAATGGGTGTTGCAATGCACATTATGAATGATGTCTGATCATAAATGTGTGCAGGCAATGGGGGACACCAGGTCCAATATGGGGGTCGTTTGTTGTGAATGTCGAGTATGCCGAGGACAGTCAATGACCCGATGCTGGTTGGTTAATTGTCCATGTACAGAAAAATTTCAGGCCACATTTGATTGATTTATTTCTGTTTGATTTTCTTTTTCTTTTGCCCTATTACAAATATATAACAAACAAAACATTGCAAATTGTACACATTTCAAAATAATATAATGTCGAATAAAGTAACTAATCGAAAACATCAAACAGGAGGGTTGACAAAGAAAGCAAAGCTTGATAGCATGACTACCATCAATGGATACATACTAATACGAATATGGTGTATTACACATTGGTAAAAGGGGAAAGAGAGAGAGAGAGAGAGAGGGGGAGAAAAAAGGGGGGGGGGGAGGACAATGGAGAAGAAGAGACGACGCGTTGCACTGTATTTTTCCCGCCATGCACGTCGCAGTAATTGTTGAACTGGTTCTTTGTTGAAGATTCGACTTGGATCCATTCATTATCAATAAATGCGATAGCGTGTGTTTCTGATGAGGTTCACTTGTTTAACTGAATTGAATTGAATTGAATTTACGTGTGTCTGGAATATACAAATCATATCACATTACCGTGGTACAACTGTTCTTGGTAACATTGTTCAGATGAGAGAAAATGGTCCTAAGGTAGTGACTTTAATGCTAGATGTACAATTAAAGGTGATCTGAAAGTTTGAGTGAAAACAGACATTTATCAATGTTAACAATTTGGAAAATATAATCTGATCGAATCCGTTACTATCCTAACTATATTTTTTAAATTTAATTTAATTTTAGGTGAATATAAATTGTCACAAAGCAATGAATTGGCTCTACATACCATTCCAAACATTTAACTGTGGATAGATTTCTAAAAGCCTGTTTTATGTCTTATTTTCAAGGAAAAACAGTTGGGAAAATTCAAACAAATTGGTTGGGAGAATTTACTGTTAGAGGGTGTCGCACAGTGACGCCTTTAAAGAGAACCATAACTATCTTTGTGATTTGAGGATTTTACCAGGATTGTTGGCATGTTAGAGGGTTAGTACAGCAGAAAGAATATAGAGCTCATGGGGAATGAAAAAAGTTTCTATATCAGAATAAAGATGTACTTTCCAAATTTAAGCTAATACATTTTTATCATTTATTCGGGATCATATTCATAAATAGATTTCTATGAAAACGAATATATACCGCATATAGGTGCTCAATAAATATATCCTGTCGTACTCAAATTTTGTCAATTATGTCTTTCCTATTTCTACTCCTTGAATTTTCATTCTTTGTCTCAAAAACTTGACTGTATATCAGCCTTTTTCTTTTAAAACTCAGATCTAATTGACACTAATATTAAATGTCAACATCAACATGTGTCCACCAATACAACCTTAACTAACTTCTGAAATGTCATTACTATGCTCTGGTTTCGTATTACCGTACACACTACCATGAACATTTACTTATTACACACACTTGAAAATGTGCTTTTACATGCAAATGAACCTGTAAGTATTACAACTATGGTATCTTTGAATGATCGGGAAAAAAAGCAAACATATGGCTCCGTTTAGTGTCATTTCACGACGCCCCCTATCGTCAGAGCATGGTCAGCGTCAGCAGCCTAACATGTTAGCCTATGGACGTTTTTTTTAAAAATCGTTAAAGTTTCATTTTTTGTTTAAACGAAAAGCACATCCACCCCGACGTACGTTATCACTAGCTCTTTCATTTGAGCCCTCATGTCTCATTGACTTTTGGAAGTTCACCCACCGTAATTTTTCAAAATAGGTTGCAAGCTCGCCATTGCCTATAATACACATGTGAAACAAGTCTAACTTTGGACTCAGTTTACCAAGCGATTTGAAGATTATAGGTCGAGCACACGAAAAAATAAAACGCATGAATTATCATAGATCACTTCTGCCTATTTCATTTTGTCCATTTCATCCAACCCCCCACCGTAATTTTTCCATTTAGTAAAAACAAACATTTTGCCGAGTTTAGCAAAAACATGAATATTCATGAACGGTCAGACAATACAGCCTTTTAGTACGTAACGTATAGTAAATGGGAATGTGCGATGATCCGTTCAGGAGGTAGAGTTCAGTGGTTTGTGCTGGCAATGTTCACGCGAGCGAAAATGAGACAATCAGAGCAATATGTAACTTTTTTTTGGTGTTACTTTAATACACCATTTTTACCACTCCCGTCATTTTGGGCACTTTTACCCGAATTGACCATTGGAATGATATTTATAACAACATTGTAACTTTCGATTGTATTAAATTCAGTCCTAATTGTGGATGTGGAAGATTGGAGATATCATTTTGATTAGTGACCTTATTCAGGACGTTCTGGTGA
>JAVYIG010011674.1:0-58953 GCA_035222895.1 Strongylocentrotus droebachiensis | reverse complement strand
ACCGGACTTCCTCTGATTTATTTTGGATTACTACTACTATATTCTTCTTCTTCGTTGATTTCTCCATTTTTGAAGGACAAAATGGGTAAGACTCGTGCTGTTCATAAAAATAGACCCTAAAGTCCTGTGTACCCCCCCCCCCCCCCCACCCCCCCCCCCCCCACCCCCCCCCCCCCCCCCCCCGAATCTACGGGCTACTACCCCAATCCTTCGGTGGTTTGCGACCTCGTAGTCCATCCAGAAAAATTTACTCCGAATTTCTCTTGTCTCAGGTTGGCAGGTATGTCTATGTCACGTGCTGGCTGTTGCTATTAAAGAAGAAAGATACATGTATTTGTTGGAGCCAGAAGGACGTTAAACAAGTACTTTTTACATAGAGATAGTCCCCTTCTCGCTCCAATCAGACGATGTCATCCTATTATATTTGTACTGTTTTGGGCAATTCATTCACTAGGATTCTGTGTGGTTAAACATGTACCTGCATTAAGTTTGTATTTGATTGACAGCAGTTGGTTGATTTGTAAAATGCAAAGAAGAATGAGGTTACAGTCAGTTATTTCTCTATTGAAGTCATCAAGTACTACAGACAGTAACATACATGAAGGCACTGGGCATACATGTATAGACTACGTCAGTTCACACAAGCAATTTCCTTGTACAGAATCAGGAGCAGTTGTGCTAAGTACACAGTTTTAAAACCACATGAAATGTACACATATTTAATGTAGAAAAATGTCACATTTTATTAACTCATTAGGCAGGTACATTACATGATTTGATGAAGTGTTATGTACATTATTCATTAACATAGATACAAACATTTGACTTTTTCTGACTTTATCAACCCCAAAATTGTCAGTATTTGATGACAACATGTCTATAATATTTTGCTTTTTATCCCATCTTACAGATCTTGCGACAAGAGACCGCGTTCTGAAGTTCCTGGCACCACTGGACCAGTCTCCGAGTTCCCAGCACCGTGCATTCAAATCAACAACAATCATCAGTCCCAAGCCCAAAATTGAAAAGCGGGACTTTACAAAAGTCAACAGTGACCGTGTTGTCTGCACATCTGGTGATTTGAATGGGTTGGAGGCAGGTGTAGGAGAGAGTGACTCTTCACCTGATTTAAGTGAGAGGTTACATTGTGCAGGAGCATCGAACGGAGAGACAGCAGCTCTCCGAGGTCTTCAGTCACCTGTACTTCCAAATAGGACAGGGTTTGATAATGAGTTAAGGGAGAATGGTGTAGCAGAGATCAAAGACCATTTAGTGACTCCCAAGAGCAACGGCTTTAAGATAGAAGCCTCTCAACCTACAGATAGCTTGGTAAACTCACATTCCTGTAACTCAGATGCAGATGCAACTGAAGAGTTTGTTGGTCAGATACTCACGACGACCGCTCTTATACACCGTGAGGATTCACTCAAAGAGGGAGGTCTTTCACCAGCGAAACGTCTAGATGCGGTAGAGGAAGGAAGGAAAGATGTTTCTATAGATGGGTGTGTACACTCCAACACTGTCTTTGCCGACCCGGAAGTAGTCCGGGAGACTGACCTTACTGTTAGCAGTGCAGAAACTGATACCACGATGAACAACGGACATTCTACAGCCGAGCTGGTGCGGATCACCAGTCACCAGCTACCGACAACATACAGCCACAGTCAAGATGTACGGACTCGAATAGAAAATGGGACCAATGTGTCCTACAACAACGACACCATGTCGTCCCCGGTCGACAGTGCCTTCGTAACGTCGTCTCCCGTCGTGAAAGTGAAGACCACTGCAACGACCATTAGTCTGGGTAGGAACACACCCTCAGAGGTAAAAGTAAAGAGTGTCCAGCAACCCATGGAATCCTCAAGGCCAAAGCTTTCCACAAATGCAATAGGAATTCAGACAAACCCTTCCGACTTAGAACCTAGGATAGAAAACGGAGGCTTGAAAGGAAAGTGTGAACTCCCAGCAGCGATGGCTGCACCTACAGCAGGTCAGACAATGCTTGGTAACGGTGGAAATATTGGGTCTGTGGAATTGCCGAGTTTAACACCGAGGGACAGGGAATCAACTTCAAGTTCAGGTAGTGATGATTCTGAGTTCCCGGACATGAACACCTTGGAGAGTGCTCTCCATGAAAACCCCAAGAACTTGGATTTGCCATCAGCCAAAAGACTGGCAAAGAGACTCTATGAACTTGATGGTTTTAAGAGAGAAGATGTATCCATTCATTTAAGTAAGAGGTAAGTAAAGGCGAACATGGATTATACGAATGTTTTATAGTATTTTGTATTCGTGCAGTAGGACATTTCATATTTGTTTGGAAAGATTGTCATTTAACAAACTTCTTGGCTGTTTTATCTGAGGGCAGGTCCTAGTCTTGGAGCCTCATGTTTAGACTCTCCTCTACCGTACTAGGACCTCCTGTATGACCTTACGTATCATCAACCCTCAAAACAAGATCAAATACTGTAGTACATGTACATGTACTGTACCTCTCTCCTATTCGGTTTTCGCACATACCGGTAGGCCTACATTTCGAAGAGGAGCTGTATTTGTAACTCCTGCAAAAATTCAAAAGCTCTGGAAATAGCTTTTAGATGTATACAAGTTGTTGTTTATACACTTCATTCATTTCATAGAGGAAATGCCGAGTGCTGATTTAGACATCCAATCCTTGAAAATCTATCCATTTTAGGAACGAATTCTGCAAACTCGTGGCAAGGGAGTACCTGAGCTACTTTGACTTCACGGGGGACAGACTGGACGAGGCGCTGAGGGAATTCCTGAGGTGTGTGACCGTCATCGGAGAATCGCAGGAGAGGGAGAGGGTGCTGGCGCATTTCTCTCATCGCTACTTTGACTGTAATCCAGGAGTTGTAGAGTCTTCGGATGCTGCCCATACCCTGATATGTGCCGTCATGCTGCTCAACACTGACCTACATGGGCAGGTAAGTCATCTTTAAAGGCATCGTTTAACAATGTTCAATCTGAGATGCATGGCCCTACGTGTTATCATCGTCTGTGATTAGTTGTACGGTAATATTGAAGCCCTAAAAAAATTGTGCTTCAAAATGATCATGAAGCGCCTCAAAAAAGTAAAAATCTTTGAGTGACCGGTTTTACCATACTCATTTCCCCCAATAGACTAGTGTTATAAAAATTGTTGGGAAAATGGTCTTTGAAATTTTGATTTCCAATCATAAATATCTTGATAATCAGACAGGCGATCTGCTTGTAAAAGTCATGGGCTTCCTGACTGACCTAAAGGTTCGTAATTAATAATTGCAACATGAGCTAAATCCAGGATTTTATTTAGAATCTTCAGATATGAAGTGATAAACCATGGTGTTTTTTTCAAAACGTGTTATTAGATGGCATCCACGCACAAAAGATGCTCACATTTATATTGCGACGTTTCCATCCAAGGGGATGCTCAAGGGCACCTCGAAAATGTGTGTTTTTACTCTGGCTTTAGCCCACTTGCCCTATTAAAGCTGCTAAAAGCATTTGAAGAATGAATTCCCACCAGGTACCCATTTACTACACCTTCTGGGGGGTGTTTCACAAAGATTCTAAGTCGAACTTAACTCTAAGTTGGACTTAAATATTATGGAGAGCCATTTGTAGCCTTATAATGAAATACATTCAAAAGCAAAATTCAAGTATTGTAGACTTTTCATGAATTCCACATCAAGAATATGAAATCTCCCAAGATAATAGAAAATATGAATGATTTTAATCAACATTTTATGCCTTTTAAAATAATGTGTACAAAATATTTTCAATGATGCCAACCGCTTTCCGTAATTGTTAAGTCCAACTTAGAGATAAGTTCAACTTAGGATCTTTGTGAAACAACCCCCTGGATGGAGAGTGGCAGCTGATGATTAATGCCTTGGTCTTGCCAATGGACTTGATAAAGAGCAGTGAAACAGAAAGTCATGATTTTTGTGAGAGGTTCAAGAGGTTTATAAATCAACTTCAAATACACTATGGGAGAGGAGTACTTGTCTTAAGGGCTCTTACTGTGTCAAGGATATAAACAACATCTTTGAAACGAACTATTTCCATGGTTTCAACAATCTTTTCTCCTGGGCTGGTATTCAATTTGATACTGTATACTGTCAGAAATATGAATATTTTACTCAGTTTTAGGCTTAGATGAAAAAATTGAACCAAGTTTGGTATTCAATTGAATTTTTTGGTCCTATTTTACCCTAAGTTAAAAATAGCTCCTGACTTTAGGCTTACAGATGAAGTTGAGTTCTGGTCATGCGATTGCACTGTGAAAGAAACGGTGTGGAATCGACCAGAAAAGGTTAATCATCTAGCATAAGAATTTGTGTGTATTGCAAGTTTCTGGAATCATCAAAATGATAAGAAATTTGGCCAAGTCTTGGTAAAGTTACAAACACTGTACACAGAAAGATTTATATGGGACTACACGAACACGTGGCGTTAAAAATCCTACCCCCCGAGTTTTACGATGTTACATGACATATTTAGAATATGAAGGCATTTGAAGAGCCATGCTTTTCAGGAAACATGTCTTATCTGATGTTCTTCCACACTTGCATAATAAGAATAATAACGCTCACAAATTATTTTTCACCTCTTCCCAGAACTCAACCTTCTCTTTAAACCAATTGTTATGAAGACCTTGTTTGTCAGGGATGTGGTTTTTACAGTATATATGCAATCATTAGAAGTTGCGTTCAACTATATGACTGAGCATTTAATTCGTTCTGGTGAAAAACAAAGGATTTATGTATAGAACAATTTCGGCAAAAAGAAAATAATTGTGAAAATCATATTTTGTATTGTGACAGATGATACAAAGATCTCCCATTAACAAAATTCTTTTTTGCAATGGTCACTCCGGTTTAAACGTGGGGCGATGAATCTAGGGGAGATAACCTATACACTGTAGCTGTAGGCACCATCTTTGCCTGATATTGTACCTGGGGAGTGTTTTCTCACACCATTTACTGGCATTGGTCTCTCAAGGGACATACAAATTATGGAATGTACATTTTTGATAGTTCACTATTGAAGAAATAAATATCTAAAAATCATAATGGTGAGAGCAACCAGTGGCATGAATGGTCTGCCATAGTTAAGTCCAAATTAAAGTCGATCTTAGTCTTAGTGAAATACTCCCCTGTAGTACTACTTGAAAAAAATCATAACTATCACATTGATATAAACCCTAGCCCCTTGTACCCGTGTTTGTGTAGTGTCATCTTGATGTCAAGGTACTCTCAAGGGTGTGAATAGCATTTGTATTGTCTCTTGTCGCATCCTCCCAATAAAAGGTATAGACCAGTTCTGGTCATGCGATTACATTGTGAAAAGAAACGTTGTGGAATCGATCAGAAAAGGTTGATTATCTAGCATATAAGTATTGGGGTGTACTGCAAGGTTCTAGAATCATCAAAATGATAAGAAATTTGGCCCAGTCTTGGTAAAGTTACAAGCACTGTACACAGAAAGATGTATATAAATGGGACTACTCAATATCTATCCAGTCCGGATAGATATAATAATTTACCAAATATATCAATTAGTAGGCGGTTTCCTGGCAAAATTTGTATCATCATGTATTAGTCAAAACATATTCTTTCACATGATTGGTAATAAGAGCTTCCATTTCATTTTTTGAGAAAGGGGCGTTTCCAAAACTGGTCTATACTTTAACTTGAAGTTCTCGAACCTTCAGTTTAATGACTGACCACTGCAGGAGCGTGAAGATGAACACAAAAGCAAGGATTTTTCATGGAAAAATAGCTTGCTATTTCATTTCCCCTGCTATTTTGTTGTTCATCCAAATATTTGGCTCAGGTGTCAGCAATGTAAATCTCTCACCTTCATGTATTTTTCTTAAACAAGAACATAATGTTATGCCTAGTTTACTTTAAATTACATGGTTAGGTTGTAAAAAAAAACTTGATTGTGAGAGTGGTGAAAAGTAGATTACATTTAAATATAGTCCTTCTGGTTTTAATGGGTAGTGTATTTTACCATAGCTTTGTTTCTTCAAAAATATTGAATAATATATGTGTCTAGCCATGGAAGAAAAGGGATTATTTGTAGCAGAAAAGAATATTTAGAGCATGAGCATGATCGATGTATGAAGTTAGCTCACATCCAAAGGTTCTTATTGAGTCTGTACACAGGGAACTTTACAATGCTTAGTTTTGTGAGATTGTACCACAAAGTTGAATTGGAAGTATAACAATACATAATTCATGGACACCATAACATTTAAAAAAAAAAAAATCATATTCTTCCAATTTCCTGAGTTTTATGGGACTTGACAAGATACACACATTCAGCATTGCAAAGTATAAGGGACAAGCAGTGATTTTCCAAGAATTAGCCTGGCATCCAGGCATTTTCAAGTTCTTCAGTTTTAAGGAAAACATTACATCGAGGGTTCAGTGACACAAAGACGTAACTCCATATTTTGCCATAATGAGGTTTTGATATCAAAATGTTCAGAAAAATGTGTGCTTTTCAAGAAACACAGAGATTTAACTCCACCCAACACCCCATTGAAGTCAATAACTAGTGAAACAGAGACTGAACTCCTTAAGACCCAAGTGCCCAAAATGGCCAAAATGGAGTTATTTCTTTGTGTCACTGACCACCCTCAATATACAGTATATGTGTAAGTTTAGGGAAAAGTTATTCTTGATCTGCTCTGGCTGTAGCCTCTTGTCGATGCCCTCGCGCTGTTGGAGTCTCTAAATTCTGACGAGCGAAGCGAGTCAGAGAAACCGAGGCGCTTTGCGCTGAGGGCCTCTTGACAAGTGATCTGAATTATATATTCATGAGACCCGATTTCCTACTGAATTATGCATGTCTAGACCGCAGCGATTGTGTGTGTGTACGCGTGTGTTCGGGATTGCCCAACTAGGCTAGTCTGCAAGCACAAACCCTAATTTGACACTTTATCAAAAAATCATTGTGCCTTGAGAGAAGCCTAGCCCAGCTATTTACTGGTACCTACTGGTTGTACCAATATAGGTCAGGAGCAGCTATAGTACGTGGCATATGGTAGTCTTATAGTGCACACTCTCTTTTACGACTGACCAGGGTTTGTGCTTGCAGACTACAACTAGGCGGCCAGTCTCAGCTCTCACGGAGGGAATTCGCACAGAGCGGTAGATATTACGTCATAGTAGCTCTCTCTGATTGGATGACTTTCACCGAACTCTGCTGGGTCGGAATATTCGCCAAACAATGTAAAACATAAGAAATTCAGATCACTTGTCAAGAGGCCCTCAGCGCAAAGCGCCTCGGTTTCTCTGACTCGCTTCGCTCGTCAGAATTTAGAGACTCCAACAGCGCGAGGGCAGCGCAAAGCGCCTCGGTTTCTCTGACTCGCTTCGCTCGTCAGAATTTAGAGACTCCAACAGCGCGAGGGCATCGACAAGAGGCTACTCTGGCTGGAGGTAGATTATCCCTTTCACTGAGAAGGAAGATAGTCTTCAATTTCCAGACTCGGTCGACAATCTCAGAAGCAGTCAAACTACATGTAATTTCATTATAATAATGCATGCACTTCATGAAAACGCATATTCAGTGCCTCGAGGCCAGGCTAAACCAGACAAAGCGGATCTGATTGTGTACAGTTGACTTGATTGAGGTACACAGGTGCATTGGCATTGCATTGGTGACAGCCAAACGTAGAACATTTAATTATCATTGGCCCAGTTGCTTGATTGGTACATGTATATCCATTCCCTTCATTCTGTTACATCTTTTAGCTCTGCTCCTGTGTTTGATTTCAAATGATTTGTTATTTCTCATGCGAAACATAAACCGCACCTAAAAAAAATTCAAAGTCGGGGGTGCGGTTTATACACGGTACACCAAAAAAAAAAAAAAAAAAAATATATATATATATTTTTTTTTTTTAAAGATTTATTCCCCTCCACCTGGCGCTATGCCTGGCAATGGCAATCGGTGTGTTGACTCACCACTCGGAAACTAGAACAACACTCAAATTTGTCTGTCATCTTGGTTTGAAAGTAATCTTTCTGATAGATCTCAATATGTAGTTCATAATAATAATTCCTCCAATTTTTCTTCTATTACATGGTGTACCACAAGGTTCTAACCTAGGTCCCCTACTGTTTTTTAATTTACATTACCGGTAATGATTTTACACAAACAAAAACAAATCTCAGCATTTTTTTTTTTTTTTTTTTTTTTAAGGGCGAAAAAGAGGGGTGCGGTTAATACACGAGGGCGGTTTATACAACGTTAATTACGGTATATATTATACTACATGTATATAGGTCTATACATTGGACGATGCTATAATTGCTTTGATGTGCATTTTTGGAACATGGCTGTTTAATTACTTTTCTGGAGTAATGTCTAGTATGGTAAATAAACTGTCCCCTATCCTATCCTATCAAGCCTTGCAAACAAGAGAAGGGGTCCATGCAAACATTGTTGAACTGAATGAGGCGTCAGGATATTTATCAGACCTTTCAAAAACAAACATTGACAAAAACTACCTCGATGAATACAATTTATTTATTTTTCATAAGGAAATATACTTTCTTTGAGATATATGTATTTTTTAACTTTCTGTCTTTACTTCTTTTTATTAATTTGGCATCTTAGACAAAAAAAAAATAGCTAGCACAAGTACCTTTAATTCTCGCTACCCCAAATAGCGATTCTGCCGAGATCCGGGGAAAATCCTGAAAACGCGCATTGCATTATGGGATAGCTTTTCGACATTACAGCTTCCTGTGCAGGCGCTATATTACTAGGCGCGACCAAAAAATCGCGGCTTTGTTCGAGACATTTCGATAAGGAGCAGATTGATCCAGATGGTTATGCCAAAGGCTATCCCAAATACTTTTTCTGGAATAATTTTGGTCTTTTAGCATGCGTGAAAACTCTGCACAGCGAACACAGGCGCTAGCGCCAGCGGGATGGGACTCTATACCGGAAGTTGTAGTGACGACCCGAGAGAGTGAAAATTACCTCGTCTCGCGAATTTCGAGATTTTCGTACCTATTTAGGGTAGCGAGAATTCACTTACTTCTTCCAACCCTTAGTTTCATTGACAGTCACACTATGATGTACATGTATATGTTGTATGCATTTGGATTTCTTTGTACACGTATGTGCTACTTCAGCAGTTTATTTTTAGAGATTAGACTGTGTCAGAGGCAATTCTTCCTTGATAATGATTTATGGTTTATGATGCTGAAGAGTTGATTGGCAATCAAATTACTTGCCATAAAACATGAAACCATGTAGGCCTCTTTTATTAGGTAATTGATATTACTTGTAGGGTAATAAATACATGGAAACGAATGTTGCTCTGTGTTGCTGATTGTGCCATCACAGAATTAATCCTGACAGTATATGTTCAATAAAAATCTATGTAATGTCTCGTTTCTTTGTATGTACATGTAAAAACAATATTGTGCGTTTAGTTTCAAGGCAAAAATGCTTTATAAATCATTCAAAACAAAATAATTCATTAAGGTAGGGTATTATCAAAAAAATTAGGGGAGGGAATAAGAATTTCATTCTTCATGGATCGCTTTGTAAGGAAAAAAAAAAAAAACATGTTTAACAGTCTTTTAGCATCCTGCCGTTGAAATAAAGGAAGAAGGCCATTTTTCATTCTTTCCCTTTTTTTTCAAAATGGCCGCCAGCTGTTATGTTTAAATTTTAAATATTTCCACACAAAAAAAAAAAATTATTAGTATGTTTTTAGCGGGGTTTTTTTTTCTATTTTTTTTTTTAATTAAAAAAACAAACACCCCAAAAACAGGCGGCCTCAAAAAAGGAAGCGGGCAGGGACGCTAAACATGATTTTTTTAAATTATTTCGCCTAATAAGAATGAGCTTTCTAATTCTATGTGAGTAAAAATGCAGTGAGTCCACATCAGGCATAGATATACTGGTGACCAAAAACAGCACACTAAGTCAAACCATGAAATACTTTTATATTAAAGGGAGCTTTGACATCTTGGAAGCTATGTCAAGAAGAAAAAAACATTCCAAATTATCATAGGTATTACACAAAGAAAAACAGTCATTAAAGTGTCTGTTCAGTGCAAGGAGGGTGCTAACTCTGTGTAAAAGCATATGAGTTAAACACCCTTCTGGCTCCAAACAGAGGAAGTGAAGTATATTTTTGTTCTCCAAAGGAAAATTACAAAAGACTAATAATTCAATTTGATTTACTGCTTTGAAATGTCTATTTAAAGTTGTTCCACCCCCCCCCCCCATCCCCATGTATGGTTCCAGAACACAGTTATCAGTTCTAATTGCGATATATATTTTCTATTTCAAGAAAACATCACTATTTTGTATGTTTTTGTTCATCTTTAAAAAAAAAGGAATGTTGTACAATTGACAAAGGCGACCAGATGCAGCATGGTTCCCTCAGTTAGTTTACTGTTTTCCTGTTACCTGGTACCCAATGTTTGTGTGGTGATAGGCAGCTAAATATAGTTTAATTTGTCTGTCTAATCTAATGAAATTCCCTATTCCAAGGGAGAATACTTCCTCGGCAGACAAGCTTTAGGCCTGTCCTCATCAGCTCGTGTTTGCCAAATAACCCGCTATTTTAACTACCGGTATCCCGATCTCAAATAAGCCAGTTAATTTGCGGCTTCATCAGCCCGGAGTAGCAATTAGCAGGATATTTGGTTGAGAAAATATCCCAAGAAATCTTGGTCTTGTTTCCAAAATATCCCTCTATTTGGGAAAGAAGCAGGCTAATTTGCGCCTTGCCGAGCTAGTTTGTGATGAGCGTAGCGTGCAATTTTGAGCTTCGGGATAATATCCCGAGTCTGCAAATAGAGGGTTATTTGGCAAAATCGAGCTGATGAGGACAGGCCTTTTGTCAACATTGCGCTGTCATTGAAGCATGTGCCAAGCTATAGCGCGTACGTCTGGCTGATTGGGTTTGATGGTGGTCTGTTTCAAGAGTGGCTAATTAGCACAGCTGATCGTTAATATTATGTAGGAATCAGCGAAAAGCAGGTATAGTACTTAACGTAGCTTCATAAACTACAAGCTTTCTGTGGTCTGTGGATACTTTGGTTGCTCTTGTTACAGCGTGTCCATACACAAAACAATTTATCCCGAAACTCTATAAGGAAACGTCGTGTAAAGAATCATCGTATAAATTTCAGGGTGTCCACACACAAGAAACGTCGTATAAAGAATCATCGTATAAATTCCAGGATGTCCACACACAGAAGAAAGTAATCCTGAAACTCTACAGCGAAATGTCGTATAGGTGCGCAGCAGTTTGCTACTGCGATCATGAAATGAAAGCGGAAATGAGAGGTCAGGTCTTCTTCCGTGCGCGGTCACGTTAAGCCCCGCCCAGTTATACCGTTCTAGTTCGACTAGTTATGCTAGTTACGTCCACACTCAACACATTCCGTGATTAGGCGTGATTCTTTATACGTCGTATAATGAAATGCATGTTTGGGCATCGTTTCGTTATACGACGTTTCGTTAGTAAGCATCCACAGACACAATTTCATCGTATAACCATCCCGAAACGGTATAACTAATCACGCCTAATCACGGAAAAAAATTGTGTGTGGACACAGGGTTAGTCTACAGTGGGGTTTAATTATAACACAGTTTTAATTTCCTGCTCTACAACTGTTATCACAGCTATTTTCAAAACACTGGATTGTTGATGAACAATCTTATTAAATTAGCAATCGTTTGTTTTACTTTGCACAATCAAGTTACTGATCACCAAGTTGCAAATGACATTTTTTTAATTTTTTTTTTAAAATCAGAAATGGATCCATTTTAGCTGTGTTTTTCATGTTGTTTTTTCCACAAAAAAAAATCACTTATTTAAAAAAAAAAAATTAAAATAGGAGGCGGCCCTCCAAAAGGAAGCGGGCAGGGATGCTAAACATGTATATTTTTGTTAATGGCCTAACCTTTTTAAAGCAAGGTGGTATCGGTTAGACTATAAATCCATTTCGCTACATTAATGCTCTACTTCCACGATGATAACCCATTTGCTGGTGGGGGAATATTGTTTGTTTGGGTATCTTCTCCCTCGGGGTGTTTCGTTAATTTGATCTTTCACATGAATGAATGATTCTCATCAAAGTGTGATGTAGTCATTCAGTCTATGCAGTAGGCCCATTTACACAGCCTAAAAAAACATTTTGAAAACCCTTCATTTAATTAAAGGCCCACTGTCCTACTTGTAACTACTTGACCCTCTATATAGAAAACTTCCCCAATCGGTGCCTGTTGGTCCCCCGTTATCCTCTTTTTCTTATGTTAGTTGAGAGCTGAGTTAATGAGATAGCCACCTGTCAGTGACCTTGGCCTTGCTGTGTGGTCTAATCTCTTCTGGCCCAGTAGTATTGATGGTCTTTAAAACATGTAAAACATAGAGAAAGAAAGAGAGGAGAGAGAGAGAGAGAGAGAGAGAGAGGGAGAGGGGGAGGGGAGAAAGAAAAAATAGTCAGACAAAAATGTAGAGCAAGAGCAAGGGTATCAAACTTGTTTCGTCATCATGTCTTTTTTTTTTAATATTTATGTATATACATGTAAGTAAAGTGAAATTATTGACTGTTCTCAAAGATATTTGAATCCATAAAAATGGAAGTTTTCTTGTATTTCATCTACTGAGAGTCAGAAAGGGACTTACCCTTTCGCCATGAGTTAATAACCCTTCTAGCAATAGCAGAAAGTATATATATTCAGATCATGTCCATGACCAGATGAACTATTTTAATTCAAAGTCAACGCACTTTGCTCTCTTTATATAAAGGCATTATTTAACAATGCCAAATCTGAGATGCATGGCCCTACGTGTTTATCAGTGTCTGTGAGATGGTGTAATATTGAAGCCCTACAAAAATTGCGCTTCAAAATGATCATGAAGTGCCTCAAAAAAGTAAAAATCTTTGAGTGACTGGTTTTACCATATTCATTTTCTCAATAGACTGTAGTGTTATAAAAATTGTTTACAAGAAAACAAATTCTGAAATGTCTAATTCCAATCATAGATATCTTGATAATCATGCAGACAGGCGATTGACTTGTAAAAGCCATATGAGATTCCTGACTGACCTAAAGGTTTATAATTATGATTGCAGCATGAGCTAACTCAAGGATTTTGTTTCAGAATCTGAGGCAATGTTACAGAGTCACTTTAAAGACTGTATTGTCACAGTTCAGGAGAGGAGTATGAATTATGGCTCTTTTTTAATGATATGGCATATAGGATGGGACAGAAAGCGCATGTACTGTAGAACTCCAAACCAAACCGAAAGAACAGCAAAATAATGGAAAATGAATATCCATTCATTTGAATCGCAAATGAAACCACGATTACACCCCCACAAAATATGTATTATTGATAAACAACACATGTAAACGCTATCGAAAGTCAGGCTTGAATCATGCCACTTGAAGTTGAAATAAATCAGGTTGCATTAATTGTGAAAGAAGTTAAAGGACACTCTCAAACGAAGCGCAATAATCATTGAAACTTGTTTTTAATGATTCTTGCACTTCTTTAAAGGCGAAGTCCACCCTTATGTTTACCGTAGATTGTTTTAATAGAAGCAGAAATTGAGAGGAGCAGGTCAGAGAATGTTTAAGAAAAAACCTATTGAAAATAAGAAAGTTATGAATTTTCGAAGGTGGCATTAATCAAACACAAATTGGCAACTCTGTGACGTATTTGCCCTGTACTACTTGAAAAAACTTTTAAAATTCATAGTTTCCCTGAATACAATTTGTAATCATACATCCATCCTTAATTTAATCATTGTAAATATGTTTTAATACATCCTACATGTATGTATGAACCAAATCTATTCTGTCATCGATAACTAAGAAAATGAAAGTTTATAAAGTAGAGTACCCGGTATGAATTGTGGCTCTTGAAATGATATATGGCATAAAGAGAGGCCAAAAAGTGCAAGTAGATCCACAATTTAAACCGAAAGAACAGCCAAATAGCGGGAAATGAATGTCCATCAGTTTGAATTGCAAATGAAAGTAGTATGATACTGTGATAACACCCCCACACAAATATCTTTTTGATAGACAATACATTATGTGCTATCGAAAGTCACTTGTAGTTGAAATACATCACTATGCACTCATTTCTAAAGAAGTTAAAAGGGCAGGCTCAGAAGAAGTGCAGGAGTCATTGAAACTTGATTTTAATGTGATGTGTGAGATTCAATAAATGATATGATGCAAAACCATTCCAAGTGTAAATGAGTAGCATAATAAAGTGAATGGAAGTGTTTCTCTTGTAACAAAAAATGTAGGTGGTCATAATTCATAACAGGCTTCATTTCAAGCTACACTGTACAGTGAAACACATACAAAACAATAATATATTCTTGGGACAAAAATCACACGACCACATCAAATGTTTTCAATTTTGCATGTTTTTTTAATAGAGATGTGTGAAAGAATATTAAACTAAAAGAAAAAAAAAATACTGTCATTTTGCCTGTAATTTTAAATATTTTTGTTTTTGTTGTTTGGAATTATGTAGCATTTTTGGAAGGAATTTTTAATAATATCACATATTAAAGACTGTAAAGTGAAGAAGTTCTGTTGCGAATATTTACAATGCAGTATATATTCATCTGTTATTAATAGAAAATACAATTCTGTTTTAATTCTTAATTTTATTTGATTTGATTACACTGAATAATAATAACATAAAATATACAGGGAAATGTCTTGTCTCTCGATTGAAGGAAATTACAAATGGATATATTCCATTTCCCTTTAATAAATTAACATTTTAATGGCCCCAGACCGAAAGCAAAATTTGAAACCAACCATCTGCATTTATATGACGTTTGTTTCACATGGCAGCCTCAGCCTCAAAGGAAGTCATTTCTAAGGGAATAGGGAAATGTATGAATATGACATTGTTACACCCAACTTATAATTGAATGTTTTTTTTTAATCCTGTGCTTTTTTATTTTGTGATAGCTGAGCATGGTCTTTAGTGAGCACAGTATTCAATTGTCCTATCCAGGGATAACTGTACTTTCATCCTCTTATAATAATGCACCATTTACAAAAAAATGATTGGTAACAAAATTGCTGAAATTGATTTGATTTTAATAATTTCGTACATTTTTATACTTGATCGCCCTCCCCTTCTCTTGTTATCTCTTTTTTTTCTGTCTCTGTCTCTGTCTGTCTGTCTCTCTCTCTCTATCTTTGTCTTTCTTTTTACACGTGTGTCCCATTCTGTGAGGCTGTATAAACCTCTGTCTATCTGTCTGTTCTGAAATCTGCATCTCAAAGGAGGGCTCCCCCCCCCCCTCTCCCTCTCTCTCTCTCTCTCTCTCTCTCTGCCTCTCATTCTCTCTCCATCTATACCTTTATCTCTAATCATGGAAGCCACAAGTTCACCGCATTTCAGTCTAGGTGTCAAGTGGTTTATAAATTATAAACGGCATCAAACTGAAAAGAATTGTACGATGAAACTTGACTTAAAATCACCTTGACAATGGCATTGCAGTGTGAAAGACCTCCACTTCAATAGAATGGTTTATTTGTTGATATTTGAAATGTCACAAAGCGTATGGTGTGGCAATAGCTAACACACATCAAGGCTATGTCATCCCCATCGGTAATTCTATTTTTGTTTTGATTGAGCGTGAATGCAGATTGATAGCCTGTTCAGACTGTACTAAATGTATATAAACCGTTGTATAAAGAAACTTTGTATTAAGAATCATTATTTTTCCTTTGAGAAAAAAATTACTTTTTAGACAAGTTGACAACCTGTTCATGTCATTATAATCACTTATTACAGCCAACCATAAGTCCTTGATGCAACACAATGGATAAAAAAACTGTGAAACTATTCAAAATGAATACAGATTTCTGAGTGGAATGGAGCCAAATTTGAAATGACTGTTCACCAAGCTCAAAATAGACCACTCTCATCTCTGTTTTCTATTTGACAAGGAAATATATGTAATCCTGACTCACCACTTCAAGGGAGGGTGCAGAATGCCCTTGTTTTTAAAGGATTATTTTTTATAGATCTTATTATGACCCGTTTAAGGAAGTGAGTAGCATCCTTCTGATCGATGAAATTTTGTAGTCTCCAGAAGACATTCACAAAGTGAAGGTGTGATTTGTGATTTTCTCTCAATTTATGCTCTTTTCTCACTCAAATTATGCTCTTTTCTCACTCAAATTAGGTTTAATTTATGTGGGTCTTATTATTGTAACACTATCAGCGTGTCCACACACAAAACAATTTATCCCGAACTCTATAACGACACGTCCTATAAAGAATCATTGTATAATTCCAGGGTGTCCACACACAAGAAATGTCGTATAAAGAATCATCATATAAATTCCAGGGTGTCCACACACACAAGAAAGTAATCCCCAAACTCTACAGCGAAACGTCATATAGCTAGGTTCGCAGTTTGCTACTGTGGTCATGAAATGGAAGCGGAAATGAGAGGTCAGGTCTCCTTTCGTGCGAGGTCATGTTAAGCCCCGCCCAGTTATACCGTTCTAGTTCGACTACCGGTAGTTAAACTAGTTACGTCCACACACAACACATTCCGTGATTAGGCGTGATTCTTTATTGAGTTCTATTTCGAAACGATGCCCAAACCCGCGTTTCGTTATACGACGTTTCATTATACAATGTATCGTTAGTAATCGTCCACACACACAATTTCATTGTATAACTATCTCGAAAGGGTATAACTAATCACCCCTAATCAGTAATCACGGAAAGTGTTGTGTGGACACGGGGTATTACTCCTTTGCAGACTTCTCTGCTACCTTAGGCAGTGATATGATATATAGTCTACATTGTATTTGCTTTATCTTGGTTACCGTATACTTTATTGTTGTGATATTATTTGAAATGGTCTAGAAGTTAGGACTGAAAGGTTAGTTTGGAGAAAAAAAGAAAAACAACAGATCAAATTCATTCACACAGGCAGTCAAAGAACAAATTGTTGAGAATTACATAATTATATACAATATACCTGAAAGGATTATAGCTAGCATTCACATTTAACAATAATGCCTGAAAGCCAGACTAAGTCTAGAGGTATACGGAGATAGAAATCTGACATCTGTTATTAGAGGAAAGCAGAGAGATTTTGTTACCTCCTACTTCAAACACTTGGGGCTTCAAACACCTCTTTTTTGTATCCAATCATATCATAAGAGCTGAAATTGTGCCAAAACAAGCAATTATCTGCCCCCAAATAGACCCACTAGCTCCCAAGTAGAGAGATGTATTCTTTGCCTAAACAATGATCTCAAAGTCATACATTAATAACTGGAGTTTAGCCAAGAATAGTGCATATATTAGCTTTATTCGCGTTCATGGTTAAATTAGATTCTATATTAAATTCTTTAAAGAAAACATGATCATATTATCATATTTTCTTTTCCATTGAAAAAGTTATCCTGTATTAAAAGTAATACATCAAATAAAGATAATTGTCCAGATTTATACCATGACCCACAATTACTCAAATTTACACCTGCACTCCATTAATAAATATACGTGATCACAAAATCAAGTCAACCCACATCAATATCCTTGTCCATCACCTACATGTATTGAAATGTGTGAACGTTTTAATTGTGGGATATACCGGTACACATGTATTTGTAAAAGAGGGCATACAATTTCCCTTGAGTTGATTTCTCAAAAGTCTTTATGATCATGTAAAATGTAAAAAAAATGTAATATTGGGCCCTTGCTCGATATGAGTTAACCAAAAGGTAGCGATTGTCCCTTTAGTCGGCTTGTATTGCCGTCATTGCATGGACCAAGATGGAGTGATGGAGTCCATGTAAGAGCCTATAATCCGCAAACATGGACTCAATTTTGACACTTGACCACCACAATTCCTTGAGCCTTGAACTGATCTTAGCTCCGTCAGTCTTTGCCTGGGTCTGGAGGTGCCAAAGCCCACCGCACACTATACGATCTTCCTGCGATCCGATTTTCAAAGAAATGGCACTTATATTCGATACAGAAATCTATTCAAACATCATCTTCCCAATTTAGGTTCTGAATAATGATTAGAATAGTAACAGCATAGTAGGCTACATAATAAGCATTCTAGTCAGAATAATAACTGAATCAGATTTAGAGCGTAGACAATCATACTATTGGTATGACGTCACTACGATTCTCAACCAATCTAGCTTTTGCTCCTCCAAGGAAGCATGAAATCCATTAACATTTTATTAATCATCTTGTATGCCTATTTTATATATTATTTATCATTAAGATTTCAAAAGTTTAAAATTGTAATGTTCATCTCAAATGTTATTGTAACTTCTTTGGAACAAACTACCTTTACATATCAAAAACTGTCAGACTGTCAACCGATTCAAAACTTGTCCTAATTATTAACAATTGCTTTTGATGATTAACTTACAACCTGTACTGTTCACATTGATGTATATTTCATATTTATTGTAATTTTGTATTTTGTAGGTTTATTTGTGATTTTTTGTTTAATATTTAATTGTTTGTAATTGGATTTTGTTTGTTATAGCGCCTAGAGACTTCGGTGAAAAGCGCTTTATAAGCACTGTTTATTATTATCATTATTACTGATATTATTCTTTCAAGATCTAATATAATGTGTGGTGGGCTTAAAGGTACTATGTCCTTGAAAACAAATGAAAAAGTTAAATTCCAACTGCATTTGAAAGATAATGCTAATTAAGAACTTCCCTAAAAAAGGTGGGGCCTGAAAATGTCTTCAAGTGGGAAAATAATGACTACTAGTTGTCAAATCGACTTTAGGGCTATAGAGCCCAAAAGTAATAGTCAGACAATTTCAGACAATTGTACCGAATGGTCATACGTTTTATGCTGCGCAAAGATTCAATCAGTTTAATCTTGGCCATCACAAGAAGTGGGTTATTGATGTAGACAAATGATGTACCTTTTACAACTCTTTTCATGTATGTTATTACCAAAGAAGAAAAAAAGCCAGTCAGTCACTCAATAGTGTCTGACAGTGAAGTCTAGCAAATAAACGGGTTTCCTTTCATAATTTGAAGATGAGGACACTGCTAACATTTAAATTTCACAGATAGGACATAGTACATGACATATTCATAATTCCTGCAAAGTTCTACAGCATTTGAGGTTGGCTGCAAAAGGGACATAGTACCTTTATCTATGCAGTTTGCTGTCAGCGTAGGCTCACAGTGCAGACACTGTTATGCACAGCAACTAATACAAGAGTTTGTGCCTGCAAACTCGTAAAGAGCCTGGGAATGCATCCTTTGAATGGCCGGTATCTCCATTTGGGGTGTGAAGCAAGGCCATTGTACATAGTGCCCTTCAGTTTAAGTCAATTTATAATGGCACGATAGCTATTCCTTATGGGAAAGTTCAGTGAGGTTTCATCGTTTCTCGTGATAGACAGCTAGGATGGAATTCATTCTTCATTTTTACTTCCTACAAGAACTGGTTCATCATTAAATGATTGTAAACATTGAACATTTAAAGGGATTCAGTAACTTTGTCTCAGACTCTGAAACAAAATCCTGGATTTAGCTCATGCTGCAATGATAACTATAAACCTTTAGGTCAGTCAGGAACTCCATGACTTTTACAAGCCGATCGCCTGTCTGATTTACATCAATAAATCAACGTATCTACCTATTCTACTTTGCTATTGTTGCACCTCAACATTGCATAACCGAAACTTAAAACACATCGCCAAATTGCTCATACCCCCCCCCCCCCGACCAATGGCGCCCTCCGTGACCCTTGCGTCCGAGCGCCGCCAACGTAACCTCTTCCTCTTATCTCTTCGCATCCGAACGGATAAGTTACACTAAAAATCGCTCCCAAAAGTTGAAGAGTTTTTCCTCTTTAGTCACTTTTTGGTTCGCATTTTCGCCTTTTATAATTATTCTCTTCGATTTCCTTTTCGTTAGAGAGTAGTTTCACTCCGTGAATTTATTTATTTATCAGTATTCTAGAACGTTTTCTTGCCGACTACTGTTACGTTTCCGCTTTCGCGTTTGCCCGTCCTCACTCCTCCGAGGCCTCGGGTGCGTGCGGGGGTAGTCGGTGGGGTGTTTTAGTCACTGGTAGTTTATTTAATTCTTTAATTCTTTTTGATCGTCCTCCGGAGCCGCTCTCCGATCATGTCCCCTCTTTTTCAGAGTCACATTTCCTCCGAATTCGTGTCTCTGTTAGAGAAGGGGGCAATAGAAGAAGTAGACGATCACCCGTGTCTTTGTTTGTCGACGGTGTTCGTAATTCCCAAGTGCTCGGGTTCTTTAAGAATGATTCTCAACATGAAGCGGTTTAACCTTCATTTGGGAAAGGTTCATTTCCGAATGGATCATCTGGCAACCATCCTTTCTTCATTGAATCCCGCAGACGTCGCGGTTTCTTTGGATCTTCGCGATGCTTATTTTCATGTGCCGATACATCCGCGGTCGCGGGATCTTGTGGGGTTTTGCCTTCCTGGGCAAATTCTACTGTTACAGAGCGCTCCTGTTCGGTTTGCGCCCTGCTCCTCGGATTTTCACGAGAGTCGTGGCGTCAGTCATGGCGTTTCTGAGAAGTCGGGGTCTTCGTCTTTTCGCTTTTTTAGACGACTGGCTGTTGGTCGCAAAGTCGGAGGCTCTGCTGTTGGATCATATGCAGATTCTGATCAGCACGACTCAAGATCTCGGATTTCTCATAAATTGGGAGAAATCAGAGTTCGTTCCGACTCGCACGCCGTCTTACCTAGGTGCTCAGCTGGACATTCGTCATCAGCTGGCTCGTCCCAGTCTCGACAGGGTCGAGACGATAGTCAGGACTGCTCGGTCTCTGAGATGTGCACGTCGGGTGAAAGCCGAGCGTTGGCTTCAGTGGCTAGGGTTTCTCTCCAGTCTAGTCGACATGCTTCCAGATTGTCGACTATTGATGAGTCCCTTCCAACTCTTTCTGTTGGAGTTTTATCAGCCGAGCGTGAGTTCTCTTTTGTCGTGGATCCCCCTGTTGTCCAGAATCAAGGGTCTTCTAGGTCCTTGGCTTCGTCGTTCCTTCTTCCTTCAGGGCTAACGCTTCCGGGTTCCTCTCCCTTCCGTGACCGTCACCACGGACGCGTCGCTGTTGGTTTGGGGAGGTCATTGCCAGGGGTCAATGATTTCAGGAGACTGGAGTCATCTGGACTTTCTGCCCCACATCAATGTGTTGGAACTCATGGGAGTGTTTGCTTCGCTTCGTCACTTCCGTGCTTGTCTGGTGGGTCGTTCGGTTCTGATTCTTACGGACAACGTATCGGTGATGGCGTACATCAACAGACAGGGAGGCACTCATTCTGTGGCTCTGAACGAGTTGGCCTCTCAACTCTGGGCGTGGTGCAAGGGGGCGAGGGTGTTCCCGATTGCATCACATATCCCGGGCGAAGAGAATATCTTAGCGGACTTTCTCTCCAGAGGCAAGTGCCTTCCCTCAGAGTGGACTCTGTCTCCGACTGTCTTCAGGCAACTGGGGAGAGTGTTCGGTGTTCTCGACATCGATCTCTTCGCAACTTCGCTCAACCATCGTTTTCCTCGATATTCTCGAGAGTCCGGGAACCAGGAGCTTTTGCTCTGGACGCTTTCGCGATCCCGTGGAGGGATGGAGGGCTTACGCCTTTCCCCCGTTCGCGTTGTTTCCCCGTGTGCTCTGGAAGATCAGGGAAGATCAAGCGATGATGATTCTCATAGCTCCTTGGTGGCCGGCGAGGTCGTGGTTTCAGGACCTCCTGACCCTCCTGGTGGGGACTCCGTGGTCGTTGCCGTGTCATCCGGATCTGGTGTCGCAACCTCTGTCTGGTATTCTACACCAGCGGCCGGAAATCCTCCGTCTGACCGCTTGGCGGTTATCGGGAAGAGGGCTCGTTCGTCAGGTTTCTCCGAACGTGCTGCACAATTTCTAGTCCAGAGTAGACGAGAGTCGACCAGGACGGTTTACAACTCCTGGTTGGATGCTTTTCACACTTGGTGTGAGGAGGTGGGCGTCGCCCCTAGAGAGGCGTCTTTACCTTCTATTGCTGACTTTCTGATCTCTTTGTATGACAAGGGGAGAGCTCTGTCAACGATTTGTGGCTATCGGTCTGCTATAGCTGCAGTTTTTTTTTCGGGGTTTGCCGATGGTACTTCGGTTTCTTCTCCTCCTCAGCTAGCGGCTCTTTTGAAGTCTTTCTTCCTTAAGAGACCCTTCTTCAGACCTCTGACGCCAGTGTGGAGTTTACCCAAGGTTTTGGCCCTCCCTTCGAACCGCTGTGTTCTGCGACGCTTCTGCTTACTACGGTCAAGACGGTTTTTCTCATGGCAATCACTTCTGGTCAGCGTAGGAGCTCACTTCATACCCTTTCAGTTGCCCCTGGGCATATCCGCTGGGAAGGACGTGGGGTTCGTTTGATTCCCAAGGCTTCTTTTTTTGCTAAGAATCAGTCTGACACGTCGGGTTCAGTGGAAGTGGTGCTTCATCCCTTGTCGGATTTTTCTTCGGTCTTCGGGGACGGACTGTGGTGTCCCGTTCGCGCCCTCAAATGGTATCTTTACAAGACGAAGCCTTTTCGCAAGTCGGATCAGCTCTTTCTGGTTTCTCGAGAGCCACTTTCGGCGGCATCTCGGGATACGATCTCCAGGTGGTTAGTCTTGGCTATCAAGGCTGCGGGCCCTGAGGCCTTGACGCCTGGCAGGACTCCTCGTGCCCATGATACTCACAGTGTCAGTACGTCTTGGGCTCTTTTCATCGGAGTTTCAGTTCAAGATATCTGTAAAGCAGCTTTTTGGAAGTCTCCAAGTTCTTTTACTGCTTTTTACCTCAAAGATGTGCCCGCGGGCGAACGAGCCTTTGTGGTCTCTGAAGGGGGCTTCGTCGTCTATTTCTCATTAAATTGATAAGTTTGCTTGGTTTTTACCACCCGGCATTAATCTGTGCTGGTCTTTAGCAAAGTAGAATAGGTAGATACGTTGATTTATTGATGTAAATCATGAAAATCAGTATTGATTTTATTATTTACGATATAAATCTACGTATCTACCTATTTTCCCTCCCTCCATCCCCAGCGCCTTTACCAAGGTGTGTCCTAGGGAACTCGTGATAAGAGGAAGAGGTTACGTTGGCGGCGCTCGGACGCAAGGGTCACGGAGGGCGCCATTGGTCGGGGGGTATGAGCAATTTGGCGATGTGTTTTAAGTTTCGGTTATGCAATGTTGAGGTGCAACAATAGCAAAGTAGAATAGGTAGATACGTAGATTTATATCGTAAATACTGATTTTCATGATTATCAAGATATTTATGATTGGAATTACAAATTTTGAAAACCGTTTGCTAAACAGTTTTTATAACACTATAGTCTATTGGGGAAAACAAGTATGGTAAAACCGGTCACTCAAATACTTTTTTACTTTTTTGAGGCACTTCTTGATCATTTTGAAGCGCAATTTTTTTAGGGCTTCAACATTACACCATATCACAGACACTGATAACACGTAGGGCCGTGTATCTCAGATTTAACATTGTTAAACGATGCCTTTAAATGGGAGCACCTTGATACATCAGATTTGGTTAATGTTTATGTTCATGTTTGTGTTTAAAGTTTGTGTTTGTGTTTATGTTTATGTTTACGTTTGTGTTTATGTTTATGTTTTTGCTTATGTTTATGTTCATGTTCATGGTAATGGTTACCGGTATGTTTTTATATGTGTTTATGTTTATGTTTATGCTTATGTTTACGTTTATGTTTATGTTTTTATCGACTCTGTCACCCACATGGGATATTGTGAGTAAACAACATGACTAAACAATTTACACTTTAAGTTCAAGATGACAATGGCAAGAATTGGTCAAGGACAGAAGTCTCATAACAAAACTAGTTTTTGAAAACATGTTAACAGGCACAGTGCCAGCTTTATAGGTTTGTCACTAGTCAGCCAAATATTGAGACAATGTCAATAATGAAACAGCAACAGTGTAACTATCTATGAATACTTTGTTTGTGAAAACTGACAAACGCCATTCTTGAAATAAATTTACAAGCTACACGATAAAACTAAAAACAGATTTCATTACCCATATAATAATGTGATCTGCATTTTATAGCCAAACTACAGTTGACTCTGCGTATTAGTTGAATCTGTTTGGACCACAAGAAATACATGTATTTCATCTGCAAAATTTGGGTTATGAAGTGTAAATAATGTGCTTTGCATAATTTTTTTGTTTTTTTAAATACCGGTAGGGAAAATCAACTTGTGCAAGTTTGAGTTATGCAGATAACTGTACAAGGATTTGATTTTTTTATTCTAAAGTAATTTCTTTGTCAATTGCCAGATGTTACATCTTAATTAGAAATGTTTGTTTTTTTGGCAACTTTAATATATAGCTGGCCTGTGGTTTATTCAATTACACATTGTCAAATATCTATGAATATTCTTTCTTATCCTGATAATATTATTATTCTCTTTACATTGATTTTCGTTTAAATACAGAACATTTGAAAGAAAATGTCTCTGAATGGGTCAGGGTCAAATATCTATGAATATTCACTCTTATACTGATAATATTTTATATTCTCTTTACATTTAAATACAGAACATTGGTAAGAAGATGTCTCTGAATGCCTTTGTGACGAACTTGGAGGGGATGAACGACGGTACAAGCTTCCCCCGCAGCACCCTCAAGGCGCTGTACAACGCCATCAAGGCGCAGCCGCTGGAATGGATCATGGATGATGACGATGCTAGGAGCGATGTCTCAAGCATCGGCAAAGGATCTAAGAAGCTTCCTCGGAACGGAACACTGAGTGGAAATCCATTAGTACAGGTAAACATTTGTCTTCATGCAGTAGTAGAAGGACCTGTTCACATACGGTGTAGGCTATTGCGGCATTGTCTTTCTTATGTTTAAAGAGAAGGTTAAAGATAAACTCCAGTTCTGGTAAAAAAAAAAAATAATTCTCACAAAATCAAACGAAACTTACACTGAATGTTCAAAATTACAAATAAATGACATGTGCCAAACAATTTTGGAAGAAAATATATACTGGCTGAGTAATGAGCATAAAAAGACAAGGAAATCAAGGTAGTACTAGCTCCGACACCATGTGTGTTGTCCCATATATAGCTTTCTGTGTACAGTGCTTGTTACTTTACCAAGACTCGGTCAAATTTATTATGATTTTCATGACTCCAGAACCTTGCAGTGCACACCAATACTTACATGCTACATGATCAACTGTTTCTGATCCTTTCCACACCTTTTCTTTCACAATGCAATCGCATTACCAGTACTAAAGTTTATCTTTAAGTTATGGGGAGAAGTGAAAAATAAATTGTGAGCGTTATTATTCTTATTATGCAACTGTGGTAGATCATCAGAGAAAAATAGTTCCTGAAAAGCATGGCTCTTCAAATGCCTTCATATTCTAAATTTGACATGTAAACAGCTTTTAAATGAGGCCCAACTTTTATGCCACATGTTTGTGCAGTCCCATAAACATCTTTCTGTGTACAGTGCTTGTTACTTTACCAAGACTGCCAAATTTCTTATCATTTTGATGACTCCAGAACCTTGCAGTACACACCAATACTCATAGATGCTATATGATCAACTTTTTCTGATCGATTCCACACCGTTTCTTTCACAATGCAATGCTTTTTCTTTAACGTGTTGCAGTTCAGAGTATTTTTGTTTTTATAAATTAATCAGTATTCCCTCCTCAAACTAGCAACAATTAATCTCATTTCCTACTTCTTCATAGTTTGAAGGGATGAAAATGTTTACAAACCAATGTGAAAGAAATTAATACATGGGATAATGTATTTATATTTTACACTGCCTTGCCAATTTAGAGATTTTAAGGATTTAAGTTTCAGTCAGATTGCTGTTATTCAAGAATGGCACACAAAATGCTGATTTGGAAAGAGACTCATAGGCCCGAATTCACAAAGCAAGGTTTGAGCTCAGACCGGGTTTGAGCTCAAACCTCCTTTTGTTTCGCCAAACCTCCTTTTGTTATTTACAAACCAGGTTTGTAAATAACAAAAGAAGGTTTGGCGAAACAAAAGGAGGTTTGACCTCAAACCTTGGTCTGAGCTCAAACCTTGCTTTGTGAATTCGGGCCATAATGTCTGTGATTTTGCTCTTTCTGGAATGTATAATGTGCAGTTTTTAGCATTTTGGATCAAAATATTATGCTGAAAAGTCATTAAAAAGAGACATTATCAGTTCTGCTATGGATTAAATGAATGGGAAATGGTGATGAAAGATCCAACGCATACTCACTATCTATATGTATGCAATGAGATACAGAAAAGTGAAGCCTCGTTATGCTCACTAATAGCCACGGGGGAATTCTTTGTTACAAACATGCCCAGCACAACTTATGTTCTTTTTCCATTGATTTCATTCCAAAATGAAACCTGTTGTTATGTGACAATTGAGTAATGGTAGCGACACCGAAAGAGACCATTAATCAATGTTAATATCAGACGCATTTTTCATATTTTTATTGAAATAAATGGTAGCTGTGGCATAGATAAAACACCCTACTGGCTCTGAAAAGACAATAAGAAAAAGAAAAGACAATATGTTGTACAGGGCACGTACGTTCCATGGATTCGCCTAACTGTGGTTTACTGAGTGATATGTGAACGAACCTTAATTGACGCGTGGTGGGTGTACCGTAGGAATTCTAGGCACAGGTATGGATTCCGAGGCACGTTGGTTTACCTTGCTGCCTACCTGTAGTTTGTTGAGATTGTAGGCTAGAGAGAATTGTGAAATTTGATAAGCTAAAATGAAGTGCTCCATGCTTTACCAGTTTTCAGTGAAAATTATTTATACAGGGAGTCAGGTAAAAAAAAAAAGTTAAAAAAAAATTATATTAAAAAATGATTGTGAGGGAATCTTGTGCAGACGCAAATGTTTCAAGAGCTTCTGTTACCCTGCCGATCCCATGCACCCCTCCCTCCCCAACAAACATATCTACATACTACATACATGTATGTGTATGTGTACACTGTCAATTGTATAGACAGGTCTGTGCTTCTAGCAAATCTGTATTTGATGTACTGACACCTGAATTAACACAATATCAGGATAAAATTCAATTGTAATCAAATAGGAATGTAGGGGTATGAAACAGTGATATAAATTATGATTCTGTGTCCTCTAGAATTATTATTTTAATAATAGCTCCTGCCGATGCAATCACTGCATATTTTATGCACTTAAAATTGCTGGTATCGCATCAAATTGCATTTACAAATAGAAGCACCTCGATCCACTTGATGTTTGTCAAGCTGATGGAGCCACGCAGCTAGAAACTATTTGCTGGTATTTGCCAAATTTGATATGATTGGCATTTTCGTGCCCTTACTTGATCACTATAAAGACGACACTGTAGAAACACAAAATAATGTTATATACTGTAATTAACGTTGTATAAACCGCCCTCGTGTATTAACCGCACCCCTCTTTTGGGGGGGCCGACTTTTTTTGCCGGGTCCGTGTTAAAAAACCCATGCGGGAAGGCCTTCATTTAACTGCAAGGTGCAGCTGAATGTGTAAGATCATTAATGTAAATTAAAAAAACAGTAGAGGACCTAGGATAGGACCTTAAATGTGGTACACCATGTAATAGAAGAAAAATTGGAGGAATTATTATTATAAACTGCATATTGAGATCTATCAGAAAGATTAATTTCAAACCAAGATGACAGACAAATTTGAGTGTTGTTTTAGTTTCTGAGTGGTGAGTTTACACACCGATTACTGAGCTAGGCATAGCGCCATAAATCGAAACTTTAAAAAAAAAAAAAAAAAACCTGACTTTGAATTTTTTCGGCGGCAAAAAGGTGCGGTTTATACACCGTTAATTACGGTATGAACAAAATATTTATGTCAGAAGAGAGACTTCTACCCCGAGTGATTTACCTATTTTTAAAATCAATGTATTTTATGTTCTTTCTTCACATTCTGTAGTTTTGTAAGTGCTATGGTACTCATTTGTTTTGATATTATTAGTATTAGACTGAATATCAGTCTAGATTTGTTTGAATGGAAATATCTTTTTGGATTTATTACTCTCATTCTCTACATAAAAAACTATTGTATTACACTGTAGATATAAAGATACTTTTAACTGCATTTCCCATGCAAGCAATGCCCCCCCCCCCCCCCAAAGGAGAAAAAAAAATGTTAGAAGTATACATTGTACAAATAAAGTTGGTGTGTGCTCTGCATGTACCTCTAGCCTAGGCTCTTGCCATGTACACCCTGTTCTAACAAAGAGCTATAATATAAGCATAGTCTAGACACCTAGACTAATTAAGATATGAATTTTGCCTCGCAATAGTATACCCCCTTGAATACTCCAAGCTTGTGTGTGCAGCTGAAAGGTATGCAAAAGAGAATGCTTTCTTGATTGCTTTTTTTTCTTGTTCCAAAAGAGGAATATTTGCACTTTAATATGTTTACTTCAAAGAATTGATGTGATTATAACTGTAGTGCTCATCTTACCCACCACACACATTTTCTATGAAGATTTTATGACCAGCTTCTTCTTCGAAGTCCACAATCCAGACCAAATTAGAAAAGATGGGGGACATGCAGGACAGTCAATCAAGATTCCAGGGCCAGTGTGATTGATCTAGACATTAAAGAGACTGACATGTCTGTACAAACAAATTCCTCTAAATATTTGTGGAGCTTAATTGAATGAAGTGCACCCCCATCTAGGCTGTATGATCTCTCCTGACTTCCCTCCTACAAGAAGAACCCTGCCAGAACGATGACTAAAGAGGGAGTGCTAGTCTCCGCCAAGAGACGTTCCAGAATGATCGCATGGACCTTCATTTACTAATTGGATAATTGGTGGATATCAGGATGATTAAAGGGGTACCTTTGGGCACGAATTTGCAGTTTAATATGATTTAGACCTACATACATGTATATCTACCGGTGTGTTAGCTCAGTCAGTAGAGCGTCCGCCTCACAACCGGGAGGTCGTGGGTTCGAACCCTGGCTGCGTCATACCAAAAGACGTTAAAAGACGGGAGTTGCTGCTACCTCGTTTGGCGTTCAACAATAAGTGGCTGCCGGGCTCACGATCAATTGGGCAAAAAGAATTTCCATTTTCGGTTTAATAAAATTTGGAGTGGACTAAAAGATTATTATTATTATATAGGCCTTCATTGTTAGAAACAGTAAGAATTATGAATAGCAGTGTAGATGAAAAAATTATCAGATTGCAACTTGGAGTGAAATTATAACAGATGACTGCACAATTACATGGCTACGTGAGTCTGACATTTGATCTTGGCTTCAATAAAAACAAAAATTTCAAAAAAACTCTAATTAATATTACTCAAGATTCCATACATTTGTTAAATGAATATGTAGAGGTACAAGTATACCTATTCAGGACCAAATAACATGAGATACAATGTGCTGTGATAGAAGATCATTCCCCATGTCTTGAAAAATGTGAAACAAATTGGAGAAAGCATTATTTTGATAGGAAATTAATGCATTCATTGGAGCAGCCATTGATACAGTAACAAGATGATCCCAAGCCGATAAGATCTACATGTAGATCGCAATCTCGTTATCTAATAAGAAAATGCCAAGCACCAAACTCAAAGAGCAAATTCCCAACATCTTTAAGAGGAGCAGCCATTGTCATGGTAACCGGGTGATGTGTAGATCTTTCTTTCCCCCAAGTCTTACAGGGAATCACATTGGTTTGCCTGATGGGCGCTGAGTGAGTAAATATAATTTGAAGATTGAGAGCCGAGAGACGAGGGAAAATTGAAATGGGTCAGATGGACGTAGGTAGTGCAATTGTCTGAGATCAGATGTAGAGGAAGGTTATTGAGAGCTGCTCCCGAATGGCATTGAATCGGATTTGATTCGATTGGACTGAATTTGATGCATCTTTAAAAGGTGTGGGGAAAAGCAAATTGCATGCAGGATCATATATATAATCATATACCTGCCAAGCTTTCATAGTAACAGTTAGGAATCTCTATCAAGGCAAAATTAGGAGTACAGTCTATTTTGTATAGTTTTCACACAGACTCTTTTCTGTGCTTAACTGTTTATGGAATTGAGATAAACATGTAATGCCCCCCCCCCCCTTAAAAAAGACATTTGTATTGTGAAGATGTATATTCACATGGCAGAAGCCTGCATTAAAGATATATCTACACAGGATCTGCATATTGATACAAATCTTAACTAGGCATATTCATAATTACCTGTATGTAAATGTACATTGTGTATGCACATGAGCATTAAAGATGAGTTGGCGAATGAGAGAAAGCACCACAGTCATGGGGAAAACATAATTTTGTAATACCGGTAGGCCATTTTTGTAATGGAACCAAATTTAAATCATTCTTCGTTGTGAAGTGCTTCAATACAGTTTATTTTATTCAGCTGTACTTCAATAGGCAGACTGCAAACTGTATATATATTAAGTAGGGCAAGCCATAATGTTTGTCCTACCTAGCAACAAATATTTAATGCAATTGGCATTCTGGTTATTGAGATACAATTATTTGTAACAGATGAATGAAAAAAACTTGTATTAAGGCACTTAAAAAAATTATGTTACAAAAATAGCGTATTACTAGTGCTTTTGAGTATTTTTGTGCTAGTGTGGGCGGGGAGGGATAATCATTCAAACATGGCGAACTTTCTCGTTGTAGTAATATCCTCTGGTGTGACTCATTCATTAAAGGCATCGTTTAACAATGTAAAATCTGAGATGCATGGCCCTACATGTACGTGTTAGCAGCGTCTGTGATATGGTATAATATTGAAATCCTAAAAGAAATTGCGCTTCAAAATATCATGAAGGGCCTCAAAAAAGTAAAGAGTTTTGGAGTGACCGGTTTTACCATACTCATTTTCCCCAATAGACTGTAGTGTTATAAAAAAACGTGGGGAAAACGGTCTTTGAAATTTTGAATTCCAATCATAAATATCTTGTTAATATCAGCTTGTAAAAGTCATGGGGTTCCTGACTGACCAAAGGGGAATAATTGTCATTGCAGCATGAGCTAAATCCAGGATTTTGTTTCAGAATCTACCTAATTTCCTTAAGTTACTACACTGTCATGTAATGTGCATTATATCTTGGAATCTCTTTCATGTTTTAATGCATTCCATACAATGGATATTATATTTCCTCTAAAAGCACATAAATAACTTCCAAGGAAATGACCTTTAAAGCACGACATTAATCATGAAAGTCTCAACTACAATCCTCTCTATAATTCTGATGTATCTATCTTTAAAGTTTGAACTACCCCTGTGCTTTTTCTCTTTCATTCTTTTTTGTTTGTGTTTGGTCTTCAATAATCCAAGATTTAATTTGTATGGACCTCTAAACCATTATTATTTTCAAGTTGTTTTGTCTTGTGTCATTTTGTGAACAATCCATAGGAAGATACCGGTACCTCTTTTTGTTTATTTCAAGATCAGAAATATGGATTTACTTGTACATGTATATATTTTCTCTCTCAATGAAAACTTTTTTTTCTTCAAAACCAGTATGATACATAATACCTTTACATGTTTGTGTTCATGATATGTAAGCATGCCATGTAAATCACCGTCTTCACATAATGTAGACATAAAGAAAGAAAATGTCATTGCACATATTGCACATGGGCAGACAGACCTTAATGCCTTTCAAAGCTTGCAATCTTGCATGGGGCAATCATTCAAATGTCAATTGAAAGGGCCTGGAAATGTCTAATATACAATGCATTTGTATGTCTGCCTTACTTAAAGGTAAAGACCAGTTTTGGAAACGCGCCCCCTCTCAAAAAATGAAATGGAAGCTCTTATTACCAATCATGTGAAAGAATATTTTTTGACTAATACGTGATCATACACATTTTGCAGAGAAACCGCCTACTAATTGATATATTTGGTAAATTATTATATCTATTTGGACGTGATAAATATAACGCATGTGTTGCGCACATATACATCTTCATGTGTACAGTGCTTGTAACTTTACCAAGACCTGGCCAATACACACCAATACTTATATGCTAGATGATCAACCTTTTCTGATCGATTCCACAACATTTCTTTCACAATGCAATCTCATGACCATAACTGGTCTTTATCTTTAAAGGGATTGGGTATCTTTGCCTCAGATTCTAAACAAAATCCTGGATTGAGCTCATGCTGAAATCATAATTATAAACCTTTTGGTCAGTCAGGAATCCCATGACTATGATTACAAGCCAATTGCCTGTCTGACTATCAAGACATTTATGATTGGAATTCGAAATTTCAAAAAATGTTTTCCCAACAGTTTTTAGAACACTACAGTCTATTTGGGGAAATGAGTATGGTAAAACCGGTCACTCAAAGATTTTTACATTTTTGAGGCACTTCATGATCATTTTAAAGCACAATTTTTGTATGGCTTCATTCAATATTAAACCATATCACAGACACAATAGACATTGTGTGTTGGCAAATGTTAAAGAAACATTTAAACAGGCTGACTCACTGTTATGTTAGTTGTTTAAACACTTATAATACAATGTGATTGATTGAGAAAGTAAATTTTATTTCTTAGAGTTTAATGAATGCCTTTTATTTCAGCCCTTTTTTGTATGCAGGAAAGCCCCTACTATTAAAAAGATACTATACTCATGAAATCATTTCATACATGTATAGGGCCAAATCTTTATTGCCATGAATGATTTTAATATTGGATAAATCCGAATACTGACAGTTTGTTTTAAACACCTATTTATTAGATTTATAGTTGTAATTGCTTATAAGACCTTGTTCTCTGTAAATTGAAACGTTAAAGTCATTTGAATAGACAATTTTTGTAATATAATAACATTTAATGCAAAAATCTTTGTTAAGTGCCATGTTACAAATAATTGTATTCCAAAAGTCTAAATGTGAATTGCATACATTCATTGGTAGGACTAATACTATGATTGTCCTACTAATACTATGATTGTCCTACCTAGCAACACAGAATACATAACGAAAATGGCCTATTTTGTATTAATGCAAAGTTGGAGATTAGCAATTACATGTGAACAAAAAAAAAATCTTTCAGTGCTCTTTACATCTTTATTCTTTGTTTTATTTTTGAATTCTCTTATTAGATTGACGATGATCCCAACGCACCTGTCTACATCCAAACCTATGTCATGAGGAAATTAGTGACCGATGCAGAGGGAAAAAAGAGTGAGTACTCAAACAAATTTTAAACACTTAAAGCAAAAGAATATGCAGCACACGGGTGTGAGGAGAGTCACGTGACCAAAAACCAGATTTATTTACAGGTATTTTGAGAGCAGGCATTTACACTGAAAAAAAAATCAGCGAAATTTCTGTCGGCATTTCATAAAACCACATTCCGGAGGTGGATTTTTCAATTTCGTTTTTTTGTTGTGTTTGCTTGTTGTTGCTTAGCAACTGCAGACGAAACACCAGAATGTGAGAAAAATCAACAAGTTTTGCTTGCATTGTAAAAATGCAGCTACATGTATATGATTCCCTATTTGAGTGGCCCATCAATAATTATATACCTCACTTAAGTAATCCAGCCATCTGATTGGTCGAAATTGCATTCATAAACTTCAACTGTTCCTGTAAAATTCCCGGTAACCATGCATAAAACATTTAATATTTTTAATAACCATGGTTATTAAAAAAATAGTTCAGTCTCCATGGTTACCCCATAGGTTTACATGTTAAAAAATGGTTTGAGCGATCGAGGATACCGTATGTGTGCGAATAATTGGTCGGTAATTTCAATACAATTGAATCTCGATCGATCTTACCGACAATTTTATCTTGCATTGTTGACATGAAGACGAAAATAAACTTCCAAAAACAAAAAAACAACATCTGCCGATAGATCTTGATCTAAGTTCGTGCCAATATGCATTGCAAAAGTAAAAGAAGGGTGCTTTTGCGAAGCATTCATCACGCCGAAGCCGGTTTCAATCCATTGTAATGTATATATTGTACAAAACTGCCAAGCTTTTTAACAGCGCGTGATGGCCGAGTGGTGTAAGGCGTTGGTTTAAGATGCATCACTCATTGTACGCAAGAGTTCGACTCTCACCTTCGACAAAAAAAAAAAGTATTTTTTATTTTTTATTTTTTAGTCTATTTTTTTTCGGCATATAAAAGTATTAATGACTGCTTTAATATTCGAGAAATAGTTGTTTTTATACGCTCTCGGGAAGGTTACAATTGGGCTATTCCCCTCGGCACGCCTCGGGTAATAGCACAATTCTAACCTTCCCTTGAGCTTATAAAAACAACTATTTCTCTCAAAGCAGTCATTAATACTATACTATTAAACAGGACACAGGATAATATGGCCTCATGCCAACTGCTTTTAACAACTAATATTATACTTCAAGGACACTCTGCGTACTTAAAAGAAAGTATTGGATTATATTCAAGCGTGAATAGGCATTATCTATCAGATAAATTGTCAATAAAAAACCGTCCTCTGAGTGTGCATGCTTTGAAAATAAACAAAAATTCTGCATATAGAATACAAGATTATATTTATTAATAAAAATAGCCCCATGTACTAATTAACTGCCCATCATAAGAGCTGTCTGTATTTAATACTTTGCAAGTAAATAATCCTGAAGCGAGATTGAGAATTGTAAGTTTGAATCGGCATCACTTACATGTAGTCATACTCCGGGTCTTTTCTCATTTAAATGGCCCCTGCTCCATGAATCAAGCTTCCTTTAAATTACAGTGCCAACATTTTTAGTCTGGTTGAGAAATCTCTTTTAATTATTTATATTTGTTTGTTTTTTGTATTAAAATCTTGAATTGTGAATTGTATGTTTTTTTTGCTACTCAATTTTTGGGCTTTTGATTCATGTGACAGTGATGGAATGTTTAAAGAGAAGGTTGAGTTCTGGGAAGAGGTGAAAAATAATTTGTGAGCGTTATCATTCTTATTATGCAAGTGTGGAAAAACATCAGATATAAGAAATGTTCCCTGAAAAGCATGGCTCTTCAAATGCCTTCATATTCTAAATATGTCATGTAACAACGTAAAAATCCAGGGTAGGATTTTTACGACACGTGTTTGTGTAGTCCCATATACATCTTTCTGTGTACAGTGTTTGTAACTTTGCCAAGACTTGGCCAAATTTCTTATCATTTTGATGATTCCAGAACCTTGCAATACACACAAATTCTTATATATGCTAGATGATCGACCTTTTCTGGTCGATTCCACACCGTTTCTTTCACAATGCAATCGCATGACCAGAACTCACCTTTATCTTTAACCTCAATTTTAATATTACATCATATTTAATGAAAAGAATGATTGAAATCATTGAATATAAAGGTTATACAAGTGAATTCACACTGAAATGCTTTCTCATGAAATGCCAATGTGATGGATACAATTTCAACTTGAGGTTTCAACCTTTCATGAAGATACCCCCCTTTCCTGTTATTTTCCCTTTTACTGGATGACATTTGAAATTTAATAAATGCCATGGTTTACTTCTTTTATTTTAGCTCCCAAAGGGAAAAGAGGATGGAAAATGTATTTTGGCACGGTGAAAGGTCTCTGCATTTATCTACACAAGGTAAGTAAAGTAAACTTTATTCACAAGGGCTTGATGCAAGGAGAGAAAAGAAAACATATGAATTGAGATTTCTAGGATTAAGTGACTCAGTAACATTGTTGAAGGTTGATGAAAAAACTGCGTAATATTTGTACTTATTATATTCCTTCTACTGTACTATCCCTCTTAAATGCGAAAAAAATATTTATGGATTTCTTTGAAGGTGTCACTGTGCTAAACCCTCTATTAACAGTAAATTCTCCCAACCATTTTTGAATTTTCCCAATTGTTTTTTGATGAAAATATGACATAAGACAGGCTTTTAAAAATCTTTCAACAATTAAATGTCTGGAATGGAATATAGAGCCAATTTATTGCTTTGTGTCACGATTTACATTCACCTAAAATGTAGTTAAATTGTAATAATATAGTTGGGAGAATTAAGGAATCAATCAGATCAGTTTTTCCCAATTGTTACCGGAGTGTTGGCTCAGTCAGTAGAGCATCCGCCTCACGACCGGGAGGACATGGGTTCGAACCCCGGTCGCGTACTATGTCCCTTTTGCAGCCAACCTCAAAAGCTGTAGAACTTTGCAGGAATTATGAATATGTCATGTATGTCCTATCTGTGAAATTTAAACTTTAGCAGTGTCCTCATATTCAAATTATACAAGGAAAACCGTTTACTTGCTAGACTTCACTGTCAGACACTATTGAGTGACTGACTGGCTTTTTTTCTTCTTTGGTAATAACATACATGAAAAGAGTTGTAAAGGGTACATGAGCATTTGTCTACATCAATAACCCACTTCTTGTGATGGCCAAGATTAAACTGATTGAATCTTTGCGCAGCATAAAACGTATGACCATTCAGTACAATTGTCTGAAAATCAAGACTATTACTTTTGGGCTCTATAGCCCTAAAGTCGATTTGACAACTAATAGTCATTATTTTCCCACTTGAAGACATTTTCAAGCCCCACTTTTTTTAGGGAAGTTCTAAATTAGTATTATCTTTCAAATGCAGTTGGAATTTAACTTTTTCATTTTTTTGGCCTGCAAATGGGACATAGTACCTTTAAAAGATGGGAGTTGTTGCTACCTTGTTTGGCGTTCAACAATAAGGGATAGAGCAACGTCGATCTGGCGCTGCTCAGTGGCTGCCGGGCTCACGATCAATTGGGCAAAAATAATTTCTGTTTCTGTTTAATAAAATTTGGAGTGGACTATTAGGCTATTATTATTATTAATAATAATAATAATGGTCTGTTTTCACTCAAACTTTCAGATTATCTTTACTTGTACATTCAGCATTGAAGTCATTTCTTAGCACCATTTTCTCTCATCTGAACAATGTTACCAAGTCCCTTTAAAAAAACTTGAATGCTAACATGTACCTCGTCCTTGGAAAATGGCACAGTCATGTCAGTCTCATGTTTTCAATGGAAACAGATGAATTTTGACATGTTAAGCTTGCATCTTAGCTTCCTACTTTTCACTGTAACTATAGCATTTAATGTAATATGTCGAATATCAATTACTAAGTTGTGATTTAAATCTAGATAATGTCTACATATTATGTCAATCCCTCGTCAAAATGACTGAAATATAAATTAGGAAAAAGTTAAAAGAGAAAATTAATTGATGCAGATTTACACTTAAAATAACGTAAAGGCTAATTGAATCGTATGCTTTAATTCATTCCTTATTTTGATAATAATGAAAAGCTAGTCTCACAAATTTGCAATGGTCCATAATTTGGATCTCCGATTTTGTTTGATTTGATTTTTTATTTTTTTTTTTTTTTTTGGGGGGGGGGTAGGGGGCACAGAGATGACAAACTTTTGACACCATTAAAAGAAATGGGGGTCATTCTGATTTTGAAGGTGCCATTTTACTCCGAATTCAATGATACAAAAAAAGGGGGGGGGGGCTCTAGGCACTTGTGAGCCCACCTTGATCCGCCTATAAAAAGGGTCCAACCATTTTTTTTAAATCAACTTGCTGTTCCTTCATTGAAAATTCTCCTCTGGAAAATCATCAAACCTAGCGTGTCTTCGACCCATTCATTGTGTTTTATGTCATGCCTTGTCTACTTGTTCACCTGTACAGCTGTGCATCGCCAATGCAATAATAGAAACAGTTGGAATAGCAGTAAGGGGTATTTCTAGATCTCATTGTCAAAATCTTGTAAATATAGACATATTGCAACTGATGGATTTTTGAATGTATATAGAGAGAGAGAGTGAGGGAGACAGAGAAAGAGAGACAGAAAGATACATAGAGAGAGAGATATATATATACAGAGACACAGACAGACATACATATTCAGAGCAAATAGAGCTGCAAAGGTTGCCCCTTGTGTAATGATTATTTTTAGACCATTGCATTGCAATTTGGACTAGAAAGTGGATTGTGGATTGTTGTTCATGATTTTGAGGTTTTGCCATTTTTAAGTTTAAAACTAAAACGTCCTGTGTGAACATGAACCCTGGTCATTGTTAGTGCACTGTTGTTTATAACTTGAGGTTAGGCAAACTTTAAGTTTAAAACTACATTATCCTGTGTGAACATAACTAGATTCAATTCTTTCTTCTTTCTTATCTGAAGTCTGAGGTTGCCAAGGATATGGCCTTTAAGGAAGACATGCAGAAGGGTAGACATGTAAACCCATTGACTACTGAATCACAAAATTAAAGTTTAAAACTACAACTTCCCATGTGAACATGAACCCTGGTTAGTGTTAGTGGATTGTTGTTCATGAGTTTAAAACTACAACGTCCCGTGTGAACATGAACCCTGGTCAGTGTTAGTAGATTGTTGTTCATGAGTTTAAAACTACAACGTCCCATGTGAACATGAACCCTGGTCAGTGTTAGTGGATTGTTGTTCATGAGTTTAAAACTACAACGTCCCGTGTGAACATGAACCCTGGTCAGTGTTAGTAGATTGTTGTTCATGAGTTTAAAACTACAACGTCCCGTGTGAACATGAACCCTGGTCAGTGTTAGTGGATTGTTGTTCATGAGTTTAAAACTACAACGTCCCGTGTGAACATGAACCCTGGTCATTGTTAGTGGATTGTTGTTTATGTGTTTAAAACTACAACTTCCCGTGTGAACATGAACCCTGGTCAGTGTTAGTAGATTATTGTTCATGAGTTTAAAACTACAACGTCCCGTGTGAACATGAACCCTGGTCAGTGTTAGTAGATTGTTGTTCATGAGTTTAAAACTACAACGTCCCGTGTGAACATGAACCCTGGTCATTGTTAGTGGATTGTTGTTCATGAGTTTAAAACTACAACGTCCCGTGTGAACATGAATCACGGTCATTGTTAGTGGATTGTTGTTCATGAGTTTAAAACTACAACGTCCCGTGTGAACATGAACCCTGGTCAGTGTTAGTAGATTGTTGTTCATGAGTTTAAAACTACAACGTCCCGTGTGAACATGAATCACGGTCATTGTTAGTGGATTGTTGTTTATGAATTTAAAACTACAACATCCCGTGTGAACGTGAACCCTGGTCATTGTTAGTAGATTGAAGTTTGAAGTTTATTAACAACAACAAAATGTACATAATGTACAAAATAATGAATTACTGCATAAGCTTAATTGATGCTTACATAAAACACATATATACAAAAGTTCAAGTTGTTGCTAAAAGAAAACCAAAAGATAGCACAAGTGAACATAACTAGATTGAACATAACTCAATAGAACATATCTAGATGGAACATATCTAGATTGAACATAACTAGATTAACCATAACTAGATTGATCATAACTAGATTAAACATAACTAGATTGAACATAATTATATTGAACATAATTAGATTGAACATAATTAGATTGAACATAACTAGATTGACCATAACTAGATTGATCATAACTAAATTGAACATAACTAGATTGAACATAACTAGATTGAATATAACTAGATTGAACATAATTAGATTGAACATAATTAGATCGAACATAATTAGATTGAACATAACTAGATTGAACATAACTAGATTGAACATAACTAGATTGAACATAACTAGATTGAACATAACTAGATTGAACATAACTAAATTGAACATAACTAGAATGATTTCTTTTTCCTTTCTTATCTGAAGTCGGAGGTCGCCAAGGACATGGCCTTTAACAACCCCAAGGATGTGATGAGGATCCAACATGCATTAGCCAGCCGGTCTGGTCAATATGATAAGAAACCCAACGTCTTCTTACTTCGACTGGCCAACTGGAGTGAATACCTCATGCAATGTCTGTAAGTACTCTTCACCCATTAGCTTTCCTATCTGAATTCTCCCTCTCTTTCTTCCTCCCTTTCTCTCTTATCCTCTTTTCTCCCCAATTTTCCTCCTTTCTCTTTCTTATTGTCATTTTCCTTCTCTCTCTCTCTCTCTCCCATTTTTCATCTACATTTGTTGTTAATTACCCTTTCATTGCGATAGCTCAGTTGATTTTACCGGCGACCCGGGTTCAAGACCAAGTCGATGAGCTAGTGCCCTTTGGTAAGGCATTAATCCTCATTACCAGGTCTCTCAGAGAGGACCTAAAGCCGTTGGTCCTCTGGTTGCTTTAACATAACAAGCATTTAGGCTTTCTTAGCAGTCAGGTAAAATAACCACCACTTCTGTTATGTAATATCCTTTGTTATCTTGTTTTATGCCAGTGATGTGAGAGACATGCAGAGTTGGATGCAAGCAGTAAACCTAGCATCATCAGTCCACTCTTCACCGCCCCTCCCAGCAGCAGTGGGTTCACAGATGGGCTTCAGGAGACCCGTACTACCAAGCGGTGCATCCAAACAAGATCCAGTAAGACAAAACTAGTGAAACATTGAGCTCCAATAAGGGAGTTTACAGATAGCACATGGTACAAATGACCCCAAATATCCACAGATCTTGTACACATGGAGAAGTTCCACTTTGAGCATCTTAGAATAATAACTGCCAAAGTCCTAGATGTGCTTCATGAATACCTTTTGTTTGCCCTCTTGAAAAGATTATTTCCACCTGCGTATTTTAGAATGTACCGTTGGTGCATAAATTAATAATGTTACATAACTTTCATGAGCGCATATCCAGTATTCATCTCTGGTGGGTTTTACCTTTTTGGTACAAATGACCTTTATCTGCCCATGCGCAGATTGTATCTGTAAACTCCCTTATTGGAAGGACTTTGATTGTTTTTCCAATAAAATAAGTTTGATGTTGAAACATCAGGCAAGCTAGATCCAGCTAGATTATTTTATTGAGCTAGATTGAAAGGACTTTGATTTTTTTTGTAAATCTCCAATGAAATAAATTATGTGATGAAACTTAAAGATAAACTTGAGTTCTTCTGGTGAAAGAAAAGGTGTGGAATGGATCAGAAAAGTTGATCATATAGCATGTAAGTAATGGTGTGTAATGCAAGGTTCTGGAGTCATCAAAATCATCATAAATTTGGCAGAGTCTTGGTAAAGTAACAATCACTTACACAGAAAGATGTATATGGGACAACACACATGGTGTCGGGGCTAGTACTACCCTGATTTCCTTATCTTTCTATGCTCATTACTCAGCCAGTATACATTTTCTTCCAAAATTGTTTGGCACACAACATTTATTTGTAATCTTGAACATTCAGTGTAAGTTTCGTTAGATTCTGTGAGAATTCATTTTCTTTTTTTACCAGAACTCAAGTTTATCTTTAATGCATGCTAGTGCTGTCTGTCCATAGCAACTAGAGAATCTAGAGAATCTAGAGAATTTATTGATTCATCTGTCATAACAACAGAAATTCTTTCTCCATTGGTTGAACAATAACAAAAGGCCTGTCTTCACTATCTCGAGATTGCCAAATATCCAGCTATTTGAACTATCCCGATCGCAAACTATCCAGCTAATTTGCGTCTTCATTAGACCGAAGTAGCAATTAGAAGGATATTTGGTCGGGATTGTCATCCCAAGATATCTTGGGATAGTTTGCAAAATATCCCACTATTTTGGCAAAATATCCAGCTATTTGTCCCGTGCGTCTTCACTAGACCGAAGATTCGCAATACGCGCTAACGCTGAGCAAAATATCTTGAGCTAATTTCTCAAGGTAGAGTTTCAAGTTTCGAGGTCGAATCTCGAGATAGTGAAGACGCGATTTGTTACTTCGGGATATTTCCCAAATATCTTGAGATGATGAAGACGCGCCTAAAGATCATGTCACAGCAGAATTATTCATAACAATGAAGTGTAAAGAAGTGTACAATAACAATTATTACCCATATCAGACATCTGAGCAGTGGTTTTACAAAATCATATTACACTTGTTGTAATCGTAAAAGAGCTAATCAGTAAATATAAGACCACATTACCCTCTCATGAAAGAGGCTATGGACTTTACGTGTTAAAAAAGCAGGAAATAAAGTCTCATACATGTATATACCGCGCCGTATTTTTTCATTTTCATTGCGCATCTTTTATGCGTACGAGAACCTGTTTGCAGTGTATCGAAAATGTTGTCAAGCACTGGATGCACAGTGCTGGTTTGACAAAGTTTTTGCAGTTCTTCGAGATTGTCATGTATGTATTTGCTCTAGATGTCTGATTTGGATAACAATAACAATATTGACTGGCTTAACTTTCGGGAGATACCACATATATTGCCCTCACAAGCAAGACCCATATTGCCCTCGTCTTTGACTCGGGGCAATATGAGTCTAGTTTGGGAAATATTATGTGGTATCTCCCTCAAGGCCAGTCCATATTATATCAATATACAATATGTGATCACAAAACGGAAGAAAATACAACAGTAGGTTTCAAGGAAATTACAAAAACCAATGTGTGTCATAAAATACTACAGGAAAGGGAAATTCCTCTCATTAATTCATTTTAATGCCCTCTTATAATGTGTGAATACTATGGTTGATTCAGGTCACACACCCCCCCCCCCCCCCCCCCCCCCCCCCCCTTCTCAGACAAAAAAGCCACATTCTACTCCCAAGCCTGATCACTCTAGATTCTTTGAAAAATAGTTTACACTTGGCTGAAGTAATTAAAGAATTGTGTTTCTTAATAAACTGTTTCCATTGAACATATAATTTCTAACTCTCAAGGAAAAGAAAACTTATTTAAGGCCTATCTGCACTAGTTTGGCCAAGAGGAATTGACCTCCCTGCATGGTCACTGACAGGTGCCATCTCATCAAATCAGTTCTCAATTAACGTAAGAAAAAGGGGACCATGGGGGAACATTGGTGACCGCTTAGGCATTGTTTCTTTACAGAGGGCGCAAGTAGCTATAAGTAGTGCAGCGGGGCTTTAAACAAACTTTCAGATGAGTTCTTTTACAGTTACTATTGTTGCTATGGTCTAATTCCCATCTTTCTTTTTTTCCCCAGTGCATTTCTTCATGTTGCTCTTTTTTTAATCTATTTCCAAAGGCTCAACAGTTGGCGAGTCATGATGAGAAGATTGAAGCATTAGAGCGTGAGTTAGAAGACCATAGAAGCTATCCACCAGACAAGAAGGCCAAGGCAAAGATCATCAAAGATTACAAGACAAAGGATGAATACCTGGAATATGAGGTTTGTAAATTCCATCATTTATTCTTTGACTGGTTTGTGTTTATTTTACCTTATCATGGAGCCGTTGCTTAAACCTAAGCATTAATGGTAAATTTGCCATCGATGGTAACTTCTATGGGAACATTACCGTCATTGGTAAAGATTTAAGCAGGGGGGGGGGGGGCAAGAACAACCATCCCCACCACACATAATACATTTCCAAGGACAATCAATATCATGTTTTATAAATAATAAACACTAACACCAGCCCTTAACACCCAAATGGAAATCAGCTGGTGTTAAGGCTTTGACCTCTGAATACTGTCACTTCCGGTAGCTAGTATTAATAATTTTGGAAAATTACCGTCTGCTGAACCGACCTTTGTGGCTGGTGTTAAGATTTTACGTACAAATGTCCTATTCGATAACACTAGTCCCTAGGGTTTAAGCAAATGTTGATTTCCAGTTCGGTGTTATTGTTAAGCTATCAATGTCGGTATTGGGCTCTTAATTTCATCAGCAAATTTTTCGCTCGACTGCACTAAACACTATTAAACACTAACACCCAACTTGAAATCACTCATTGTCTTGCTCAAAGCAATTCATCTGCCAATTGGTGCCTATTGTTTTGTCCAAAATTGCATGTGTGGCAAATGAGGAACCCTGTAGAGAGGTGAAGAAAGCAACCAAAGGGTTAAGTGGAAAAGAAGATGCATTGTCAAGTATCAGACAATGTCATCATTTTTCCTTACTTTGATTTTCGTTTGTTTGTTTTTTCTCTACAGATCTCAAGGTTCAAGACATACATCTACCTACTCCGCTCCCAGCCCTTCAGCTCCCTACCTCCCCGGTCAGCCCCGCCCGCCCCATTATCTTCATCGTCGGTCGCTCAGAGGTCATCTCCTGCTCCCGTTCCTAAGTTTGCATCATCTCACTCCTCGTCTACCTTATCACGGTCCGCATCGGCTCCAAACCAACTGCCAAAGTTCACTTCATCGTCCTCCTCATCGCTGTCCAAGTCGTCATCGTCGGTGAAGTCGCCGTCGTCCGACGGGAGGAAATCTCCGGAGGGCAACTCCTCCTCCTCCAAGTCGATCCTCCGTAAAACCAACTCTAATGCGGGGGGTAGCCATTCGGATCCGGCGGCTGAGGAATCGCAATCTTTCCTCAGAGATAGCACTAATAAGGTACATCGAAGTTTTTCGGATCGCTATAGCTACCGTATGGCAATTCATAACAGCGTCAAAATGAATGAATGATTCATTGAATCCGAAAGGCCAACTTGAATGAGAACTCTCTTGCGCTTGACAGCTAGGTATCAACTCTATATGATTTCCCTTTTTTAACATTACTCTTGCATTGAATTGCAGAATGTATATGGGCGAGGGATCTGTAGCAACTTTCATACTGTCAACTATCGTGTATCGCATTTCATTTTTTTTTCAAAAGGGGCCTTCTCTTGAATTCATCTAAGAGTATTATTTGACTATTAACAGTATCGATTCCATTAATCATTATTTGTTTCAAGTATGATCGATGGAGTAAACTGTCTTTACCATATTGCGGACTGAAAACAGTCTGTAAGATCTAGAAAGTGATAGATTGTAGCTTGACCTGGGGGTGTTTCACAAAGATTCTAAGTCGAACTTAACGCTAAGTTGGACTTAAATATTATGGAGAGCCATTTGTAGCCATAAAATGAAATATATTCAAAAGCAAAAATTATTTTAGACTTTTCATGAATTCCACATCAAGAACATGAAATCTCCCATGATAACAGAAAATATGAATGAATTGAATCAACATTTTATTCCTTTTATAATAACTTTTACAAAATATTTTAAGGCTACAAATGGCTCTCCATAATATTTAAGTCCAACTTAGAGTTAAGTTCGACTTTGAATCTTTGTGAAACACCCTCTGGTGTTAGATATGAAGCTACAGGGTATCCGAAATTCCTTTCATAAGCTTTTGACAGATAAAATCTTGTGAAAGAACCAAACTAGGACTTGGATTCTCTGCATGCGAAGGAACATTTTCCTCTTGTGTGCAGAAGTTCTAAACTTAAAGCCCCACTAAACTAGTTTGGCCAGGAGGGATTAGACCTCCCTGCATGGTCAATGACAGGTGGTTATCTCATCAAATAAGCTCTCAATTAACATAAGAAAAAGGGGATCATGGGGGACCAATGGTCACCGATTAGGCATTGTTTGCTATATAGAGGGCACAAGTAGCTATAAGTAGTGCAGTGGGGCTTTAAACTCAATATTACATCATCAGGGATACTACATGTACCATGGTATCCTGAAACAGAGTTTTTAAAAACGAAATAAAAATGATTGGTCCTCTATTTAACTCATTGACTACGGTGGTACATTTAAAATAAAAATTAGGTAGAACATGCATTTCCATAGACCCTGGCCCAAGATTTCTCTGGAACCATGTTCAGCTGGTTAACCCGCTGAATATTAAATTGATTCATTACCATAGGGTTAATACAGGGGCCACCCAGTTGCAGTAGGCTATGGGTTAAGTTTGATCTAGGTGAATACTTGGTAGGAAGAAGCCTCCCATGGGATGCTCTATTACAAGTGCAATAGGAGCATGACATATCTCTCGTCAAGCTATTTATATTACCATATTCACGAATGCCATCATTACGTTTTGTTTCATGTTTTTTTTACTCGGCAATACCAATGCCAAATATTACTTTGTACATAATTATCAAGTGTTTTAATTGATCTCTGTAACATACTTCACTCGAGATGAACTGTTGTTTTCTACGAGCTCAAAATCTGTTGGAGACTATACGCAACTTTGATTGAAAATCGAGTATCGCTTGTGATAGACTCTTCTTTTTTCTTTTTTTGATTGTCCACGTATTTTTCATGACTAAAAAAATTAGCAATATTCGTCTTCAGTGCATTGATTTTTAGTATTTATTCTACCGGTGAAGTTTGCGTAGAAAGGCAGTGCAATTATAGTTTGTTGTCGTTAATAAGTGGGAAATGTGAAAATTTTTGAAGTTACCTGTTTTTTTAAATAAAATTATTTCATCATTCATTCCTCTGCTCCCCAAAAAAGAATTGGCTGTTAAGTCAGAATGACATGTTTTTCCTTTTGTATAAAAGGAATGGATACTATGTTGTGATATGGGGCTTGATGGCTTTCCGAAAATTATTAATGAATGATGATTTCATGACTTTAAACTATTTATTTCTTCTTTTTTTTTACATGGGGGATACTCACATTTAAACATGTAAAGTGCTTTCTGCTCCTCTTTCTATTTCGGTTAGCAAATAATTAAATAATAAACGGCTGGTATAGTAAGATGTTTTTAGAAATGTATCAAGTTTATTCCTTCTATACAGGGTAAAACTCTACCAAATAATGTATACATGTTGATGAAATTGCAATATTATGGTCACAGCTCTCAAAAATCTTTAGAACAATATATATCAAATAATATCCTGTCGATGAAATAGATTTTAATAGGAGACTATTAAAGCAAAAGATTTTATTTGCGCATTTGTGCTGAATTCTACTAATGCAATCGCTTCTTGCAGCATCAATTTGCATTAACAAATTGCACCATATGATTTTATTTTTTTTAAGAAAAAATAAGAGTTATCAAGTTATAGAATCAGGTGATAATTTGAATTCAAAGTGTTGTCTGTTTTTTAATTCATAATTAAATTTTCCAAATTGTTTCCAACTTAAAACACTCACTTTGGAAAGTAAAAGTGACCTCCGTTTACTCGAGCAAGAATTCTTTAATTACTTTCGATGCAAAATTTAATATATACTCTCTGCTATTAAAGGCAGATACATTTTCTTAAGAAATGCATTTCAAAGTGATTGTTTTCTAATTTTTTACCAATTTTTTTGTTATTCCTTCCTTTAGGTATGATCTTCCTAAACTTTCAGATGCAATGTAATGTATGACAGCAGAACAACTCAATAATCATTGAAAAAAAATAAAAACGCCAAATAACCTTAATTTTTCAGTTTTCTCACCAAGTAGCTACCCACACAGAAATGTGAAGTCTAGAATTGTTATTAATGCATGCAGTGACACTACATTTACTAACCCATTCCAGTGATGCTATTTTTAGGTTTTATTTAGAAAGGCACCTTATGGTAGCTAGGCCAACTTGCTCACAGATACATTAAAAAAGTTCCTCCGAGGCAACTACCTTACAATTTTTTTTTGCAATATTAGGCATGCCTGACATATCGACAGTAAGTGTATTTCTGAAAACTGTTAAAGTTGTCAGACATGAGAAATTGTGAGCATTTATACCTAGTTATCTTAAGGTAACATTGTTGCTGTTCATGATTATACATCTTCTGTTGCGTTTTATATGTTATATTATTCTTCATCTTCAAATCTGTATAAACTTCATTATTTCACATCTTAAGCCTGTCTGCACTAGTTTGGCCAGGAGGGATTAGACCTCCCTGCGTGGTCACTGATAAATGGTTATCTCATCAAATCAGCTCTCAGTTAACATAAGAAAAAGGGGATCATGGGGGACCAAAGGTTACTGCTAAGGCATTGTTTGCTATATAGAGGGCACAAGTAGATACAAGTAGTGCAGACAGGCTTAAACAAATTAAGAAGACCATCACTTCCTCCTTGTATTCATAGTGTGATTAAAGGCACGTTGTTTCAACTCCAATTGAAAGAAAAGGGGGTTAGCAGAAGTCGGAAAATTCCCAAAAGTATATTTCCTTCAGTATCATTTTCCGAAATGCTTGGAGATATTGTTGGAGATATACACTATCCACATTACTACATAATCACACACCCTGTAGGATATAAAGATTTGGCCTTATTATTACAAAACAAATGCTCCTTTAAAAAAATATTCTAAACCATATTTTCTTTTCAAACGCTCCCTTTCTGTTCTTTGGTGTTTGTATAAACTGGCAAATCTCTCTTTGGGCAGACTTCTGGGTCAAATTAAGTGATAACCAAAATCAATCTTGAAAAATGAAGGCTGTCAAAGACAGTTTGATCAACGTAACATTGTGCCTTTGATCATACTCTATGTAGTCTTGTTGGAGCCAGAAGGGCCTAAACTCATTGGGTGGTATTCTCGAAAGCGGACTAACTTTAGTCCATGGTTTAATCCACCGACTAAGTATGGAATGCCAAGTGTCCATATGAAAATATTTTTGAATAATTTGATATGTCCCTAAATTACCATGCTAACATAATTATGTCATAGTTATGTTGTTGTTTATTAATTATGTTATTATATTTTGTTTTAATTTAGTGATAGATTAAATTATTCAAAAACATATTCATATGGACACTTGGCATTCCATACTTAGTCGGTGGATTAAACCATGGACTAAAGTTAGTCCGCTTTCGAGAATATCACCCTTTGAGTTAACGCCCTTTTAGCTCTCATCGGGTGATATTCACATCTCAACATTCCTCTTTAGTTTCCTTCATATGGTATTCCGTGAGTGACTCTTAAGGTAGCTTCACAGCGAAACGTAGCGGCACAAAAAGACTCGTCTGGTACGCAAACTGCGTAATTGAAGAATAGCAACGAAAAGAGACAAATTGAAGCTTTTCGTCTTGCACTCATCGTAGTAAATCCTGAGAATAAACAGAAAGCTGAAATCAGACAATAAAAGTGGAAGCTATAGGAACAAGCATGTGAAAAAATAATGGGTTGTGATTGGCTGCCGGAAAGTAGACGTAAAGCCAGCCACTTAATGACAGCAGGCTGTCATAATTGTTGAAAATCAATATTTGATCACATAGAGGTAAAATCAAATCGTTAGGGAATGGATGTCTTAAATGCATATACCATCTCGAGGCTTATTATTAGCTAAACTTTCATTCGGATATGTCAGTAAAGTACTTTTAAACAACAAACTATCATGCATTTTGCGTTCTGGATGCATCTTTTTGTGCCAATCCATTTCGCTATTAAGCTACCTCATTAACATCACTTAATATTAGCAATTAACACTCATTATGCAGTTCCTCAGTTTGCTATCCACAGTGTAGTTTGTTTCTGTTGCCATCTCAAGTACGTGGATATATAATACACTTGTACTCAGTGTTTTGATTTTTCTATATCTTTGTATTAAATCTTCAAAGTATTTAATCTCAGTCCCACTCCAAACGTTCTGAGTTGTATATTGCCATTCCCCTTCACAACGTTGCACCCTAGTTAAATAAGTTCTCAACATTATTTGAAGCATTTTGTCGATTCATTGTGTAAGCCTCATATCCAGGCTGAATATTTTGTTTCATTATCCAGAAGGCCAATTAAACACAGTCTGGATTTTGTAAGCCTTTGTTGTAGACTATCCACTCTCATATTAAGTGAGGAGTAGTTTATAGCGGGCACAAACCCTTGTTAATAGTCACTGTGCGTAACAGTGTCTGTACTATGAGACTAGGCTGACAGCATACTGCATATGCTCTGTACTTTAGCTGGCTCCTGACACAGCCAGAGACTGACAGCGCCAGGCTCTGGTCAAGGCTTTAGGAATTGTGATAAATTGTCAAATTAGAGTTTGTGCCTGCAGAGTATTAAAGGGAGGAGAGTAGATTGAAAAATGATAGTCTTTGTACTCCAGACTGCTTTCATCACACCTTTACAGAGAGAGCCAGCAAGATAATCTGAAAGAAATACTGATGACATGTATTACACCTGGCAATCACAAATATCCCCAAATTTTCCCTTTAAAAAAAGAACAGCTTCAATATTCTGTTAGTTTTATTGATTTCAGATATAACTCTATAAAGGGGATCACCCTATTCTGGATAGCTATTTTTAAACAACATATCATGGTTTTTAGTGATGCTGAAATAGAAGACTGGTGTTCCTTCACAACTATCTTCCTCACCACCACCTCAGAACCATGAGCACTACGCATTCGCTGTGCTGTGAAACTGATCACCAGCTCCAGGGGTTGAGACCTGGGCCCGTTGCATAAAACTTATCATTGATGGTAACTTTGACATCAATGGCAACTACCATGGTAGCAGGGCTCAGCCAATCAAGGTTTCCATGGTACAGTATTTGCCATTGATTGCAAAGTTACCATCAGTGGTAATTTTGGTGCAACAGGTTCTGTCATTGGTGCATTTGCATTTAGGATGAAATGGGACAAAGCAATTATAATCTGATATGATCTGACAACCGCGAAAAAAAAGTTGCGAATAAGATACTTCACACTTCAGCTGCTTTCTGCACCTCTTTGCACTGCCGCTCCTTTGCCACACGTGCAATTTTGCACAAAACGGTAGGCACAGTTTACAGAAGGATTGCTTCATACATTGCTTCATATGCAGTCAAACCTGTCTACAAAGACCACATTTTTTGTTTCCCTTGAAAATGGTTTCTCATTGAAACATGTACTAAAGGAACCTGTCTACAAAGACCACTTTTGGTGTTTCCCTTGGGCGGTGGCTATAGACAGGTTTGACTGTATATATATATATATATATATATATATTGTTCTAAAATGATTCAATTCTCTAAGCTTATAACTCTGGGCGAACAGCCACAAACTTCTTGAAAGAGAAGTATATTGAATAAGACCCAATTATAACATTATTTCAACTACTGGCGGGGCTACCCTGTTGAATTAAAGCCTATCTGCACTAGTTTGGCCAGGGGGGTTAGACCTCCCTGCATGGTCACTAACAGGTGGTTATCTCATCAAATAAGCTCTCAATTAACATTAAAAAAAGAGGATCATGGGGGATGGGGCTTTAAAATATAAATAATTCAGCTCCTGTAAATGATGATGGAATAGAGAACACACATATTGGACATCGCACAAATGATGTACATAACAATCAAAGACGATCTTTGTATGTAACTTCGCACTGTTATATGTCATTTTATTCTTCAAATTAAATTGAGAGATACCGGTAATTCATAAGTTTGGTAAAAGTCATCTTATTTTAATACTTAAAAGTAGATAATTCATATTGTGTCAGAGATCTTTAGAAAGGGTATTTCCCTGGTTATTGCAATCATGAGCTTGTAAGTTATATTGTATAGATTTTAGTACAATGATTGTCTTGTGATGTACATGTACGTTTAATCAGTCTGTATTCTCCATATGGACAGTGTTCATCCACAAGCCAATGTTAGAGCAATGTGCCATATATGAAGCCTCAGCTTTCAATGAATTTCATGCTGCATGCCGATTTTTCAATTCAGGAATGTAGCTAAATAGAATGAAATGTTCATTTTAATTTCTTCTCAAATGGCCAAAGTAGTAGAATAAATTGGACCTTAGTTTTTTTTCTGCTGAACAAAGTTTGTATGTTTTTTTTAAATCAGAATTGTATTATATTTGCAATGAAAGTCGCACGCTATTGATTGAAATATTCATGGTCTGATTCATATAGATGTAAAGGCACAATTATAGTCTTTAAAACACCAACGAATCAACAAGCAAGTGAATGGGAGAAATTCAAATGTATTCAAGTCAAACATCTAATAAATCCAATGAAATTTTGCAAATACTTTCATAAAACCCATCTAGTGCTAGAGACAAATTTTGAGATAAGTTTTTGTGGGCTTGCATATCTCTGATAGGGGCTTTTATTAAAGTCTTTTTTTTTCTCATAAATTGAATCCTCCCATGCTTGGTAAACAATTAGTTTTTTCTCACCATTTTATCTTCATTTGAGTTACCATTATGTTGAGATGGTATAGATATGCTGAAACTTACTAAAGAGTACGTTTGAATACATTTAGATGTTTTAAATGCATTGTGTCAAAAATGAAAGTTTTGAAGATGTATCAGAAGGAGATAACGGATTTGTGTTACTTTTATTTATCTTTTTTATATCGCTGTTGGAGAAAAAAATGATGGACTATTGTTTGTCATGAAATGTCAAATTTCGTTGATGAGTCTAGAGATATTTTTGTGTTATTTTATTGTGCAGAATAGTTGCTATGAATGTCAGTATAGAATGTTTGAATATTGTCATGAAAACGAATCAGAAATGAGAATTCAGTATGGTTCAGATGAAATTTATATTCTTCCAAAATGTTAGTCAAGTAATATTTAATATTAAAACAGATATATTAGAATAAACTTTGTCAGAAACTATCATTGTTGTCTGTTTTGCTTTATTTGCTGTTTATTGCTCAGAAAAATGTATGCACTTTTTATTTTATGCAAAGGAATTAGAGGGATTGATATTGGTGATTTTATGTCTGTTTCGCTTTATTTAATGATTATTGCTCAGATTTTTAAAATTTTCTTTCTTGTTTTATGCAAAGGGTTCAGAGGGCTTGTAAATGGTGATTTTATTTAAACTGCATTTGAATGACCATTACCTGAGTTGTGCATCTTCTCAGATTGCATTTCTGCAGATTATCATATATGATACACAGATTGTGTGCAGCCAACTTGCCCGCCAAACTTCATCTATTAAATACACCTAACATTGAACATCACATCACTCTTTGCTTATCTGGGAACAAAATAATGCTAATATTTTGACAACAGCCTTACTGCGCAATGCAACTTCTTCTTTTTTGTTGGTTTTATTCCAAAATGAACAAAATGCAAACATACCTTTTCTGCAACAATAAGCACATTCAAATGCAATGCTGAGTCTTGTCTGTCTTATGTCGTACAACATCATTACAATTATGACATGAAGATGTATTGCCATCCAGAAGTGTAATGTTAATATACATTTTCGAGGAAATGCTGCATCATAAACAATATCTTAAAATGTTTTGATGGTAGTCATCTTTATAAACAAAACCTCTTTTTTCTCTTCAAAGATTCTACCTTGAATTTGAATTAATGTTAGGTATGTCATCAGTTATAAAAGGTAAAACTAATTTGGAAATAAACTCTTTAATAAATGTTCAATAGGCCTACATGTAACTAGCTGTGACAACTAAGTATTGTATTTAAGGAGAGGAGACACTATGGCTCAGTGGTCTTGTAGCCGGGAAGTCCTGGGTTCAAAACCAAGTCGATGAGCCAGTGCGCTTTGGTAAGGCCAAATAAAATTCTCATTACCAAGTCCCTTGGAGAGAACTCAGAGCCATCAGTCCCCTGGTTGCTTACTTACAAGCATACACATGCAATCAGGTCAAACAAACCCATCAAACCATCATTTGTTACAATTTCAGTTGCTATATGCATGCGCTGACACCAAATTATGGAACACTGGTTTTTACATAATGAGACTCCTGTGTTTTAGTAATACATCATACTATCATTACATGCATGCTTTATCTCTCAAAGTATATTCATTAAATTTTTTCCCTCAAACTTATTATTGTATATTTGCTTTTAAGTCAATTTTCCTGTTTGAAAATAAATCTGCATGTTTTGACATTTTAGCATGGAGCATAACATTCTTGTATCACAGTATTCAGCATATCTATTCTTACATTTGCATGTGCATTTATACATTAAAATGTACATTATTCATGTATTATGTTCTTGAAGATATAAAGACAAGTGATGCAATATTTGAATATTTTTGATGATTAGAAGATCTATTTCATATAGTACACAACGCTATTATTATAGCCAGGGTTGGGCAAGTGTCTGTTGTTGTTTTTATGTTATTGTTTTGTTTGTTTATTCAATTTTTGTGGGGCTAATATGGCAAGATAAGACATTTACAGACAGGACAACAAAATACGTCAGGATATTTTTTAAATATCATTTTTGGGGTGGTATTCAGGTCTTCATTTGATATGCTGATTGTATTGTAACGCATTTCCACCCTTTTTAATATCTACCTATCTATCTGTTTCACTCTCTCTCCCTACCTCTCTATCTATCCCCCTCCCTCCCTCATTTTTTCTATCAGTATATCTGTCACTCTACAATATATATCTATGTGTCGTTGTAATTTGTCAGTGTTTATGTGTCCCTCTCTCTCTCTCTCTAGATGATGCAGTTGGAACCAGCCTTTCGGCTACCCCTGTTGAATGAAGGCTCCTTCTCAACCGATCTTTAACATAATAATAATAATAAATCACATTTATAACGCGCCTAATACATTGTTTCTCGGCGCAGTGGTGCTGTTGTCCCAGCAGCCATTAAGTGAAGCAATATCCTTACACGAAATAAAGCCGGGACGACAGCACCACAAGTACACAATATTAATTAGTACACAATTATACAGTATGTTATGCTACGTTACAAAATCAAATTACAGTTTGTTTATACAAATAAATAAATAAATCAGCTTAATCTAACTTAAATTCTGCTAAAGATGACTTATTTCATAACAAATAAAAGTACAACATCATTTATTTATTTAACAAAATAAAAAAGACAAAATTATGGTATGTTTTTGAACAGATGGGTTTTTAACATTACTTTGAAAGTGGATGTAGAAGGAGCATTTTGAATGTAGGACGGGAGGCTATTCCACAACTGGGGGGCAGCTACAGAAAGCGCTCTATCCCCGTATCTCGTTTTCACACGAGGGCCAGGAATTAGTTGAAGGTGAGAGGAAGTAGAAGCACGCAACCTGGAGGAGGGGGGTTTGGATTTTACAAGACTGGAAAGGTACGTGGGGCATTCACCGTTACGGATTTTAAAGGCAAGGAGAAGAATTTTAAATTGGATACGTTTAATTACTGGCAGCCAGTGGAGATTGCGGAGGATTGGAGTAATATGTTCATAAGGTCTTGAGCGGGTAACTAAACGAGCGGCAGCATTTTGGATAAGTTGAAGAGGAGCAAGGTGTGAGGGTGGCAAATTAACAAGGAGGCCATTACAGTAGTCTAAGTGGGAAGTGCCAAATGCATGAATCAGTCGTTCTGTTGTGGGTTTATCTAAAAATTTCCTAATTTTACCAATTTTGTGGATACCATAAGATGCAGCTTTACATACTTTCCTTATGTGAGCCTTCATATTGAGAGCAGTGTCTATAGTAACACCCAGGTTTTTGGCCGATTCGGAGGTACACAATTTTGTTTCATCTAAAACACCAATGGCTTAGAATAATGTATAGGCTGAACGAATGTCATTACTTTATCTGTGAGGTTTTCTCCTTTAAAGCACCACTGTACTACTTGTGGCTACTTGCCCCCTCTATATAGAAAACTTCCCCAATCGGTGCCTGTTGACCGGTCCCCCATGATCCTCTTTTTCTTATGTTAATTGAGAGTTGATGAGATAGCCACCTGTCAGTGATCTCACTGGGTAGTGTAATCCCTTCTGGCTGAACTAGTACAGACGGCCTTTAAAGGTAATGCAAAGTTTTGAGACATTTTGAAAATTGGATGGATAGTAATTCTTTACAATTTGTATATATTTGGATTTCCCTGTGGATGTATTATAATCACTAGAAAATTTAGCCCCTAAAAGACTTCTGCTTTCGAGAAATTGAATAATAAAAAATGTACCCGGTGCTCCCGGTAAATTTAAAATATTTCAAATAGCGGCTTAGTCCATTCCATGGTAGCTGCGACCATGAAAATCTCAGAATATGCAGTTCTGATATATAATTTCCCAACGGGAATAGCAAATTGGTCGATTGTAGTCAAGAAACATTGTTTTAAAGGTAAAGTAATATCAGTCTTGAGAGGGCGCTATACAACATAAAGAGTTTATTATTTTCAATTTAATCATTCAGACTCGATTTCAACCGACTGAGACAATGATCATTTAATATTGTAAAATTGCATATACTTCCAATATGTTCATTTGAACCAAATTCATGACCCCATACCAAAACTTTGTATTACCTTTAATCTCAAGAAAGATCACATCTAAACATGTACAGAATGAATCATGATAAGCTGAATTTCTAAAGAGCCTGAAACTAATGTCTCAGTCATAGCTGCTTTACAGTAATTATTACCACAGTCATTGGATTAAATCATATATATCGAGGGTTTTGCCAACATGAGTATTTGTTCAGAAAAATGTGGGCTTTTCAGGAAACACAAAGACTTAACTCCACCCGTGTCAAGTCAATGGCTAGTGAAACATAAACTTAACTCCTTCAGGCCCAAGTGCTCAGTGACAAATAAACCACTTTTTCTCAAAATGGCCAAAATGGAGTTACGTCTTTGTGTCACTGACCCCTCAATATGTTGTGCACACAATATGTGCATCATCTCCACTTCCTGGGAAGTGTTCCTCCCGTGTAATCCAAGGGGGGGGGCATGTACATGTAGCAAATGCGACCACAGAAGAATGCCATGATCAATCTTGATAACCATTTCTCTACTCCTGGGTATGGAGAGGCAAATATAGGTTGATATCTTGCTAAAAACATATCTTGCTGAAGACAAAGAATCAAGGAATTAAACCACATGGTTTTACACCTCTTTCAACAGATGTCACGTAAAATGAATGAAATTGACATCAAATCTTTAAAAACTTTACAATAGGTGCATGGCTGAGACATGCACACAAAATGTACACAGCAGATTTTTTTTAATTATATCAATCTTTAGCTATGGACATTAATTGAAAGACTTGTAGACGCTTGTGGTAATTTTATGACTGAAAGGGTCAAATCGAACATAGGGTCATGTTTAAATTTGACCTCGTGAAACAATGACTTATGGTTAAATATATGTATGACCAATCACTTTTTGATGGATAGCCAATATTCAATCTTATAAAGATACATTTTTATATTTTTGTGTACTGTTTAATAGATAGAAAGTACAGTTGGAGAGAAAAGAATTGCTGTCTGTAGAGTGACAGATTAAAGATATAGTGAGTACTGGTAATGCGATTGCATTGTGAAAGAAAAGGTGTGGAATGGATCAGAAACAGTTGATCATGTAGCATGTAAGTATTGGTGTGTACTGCAAGGTTCTGGAGTCATCAAAATCATAATAAACATTTTATAGACAAATAATTATTAAAAAAGCAGAAATATCATATTTACTTAAAATCATACAAATATTATGCATTGACAAAGAATTGCAGATTATTTTCATAAGTTGAACAATATTTATTGTACTAAATATATCTTTAGATATTATAATGTGATATTACTTTTTTTCAATTTTTCTCTCATTTCTTATGCGGCAGGAAGTTGGACAATAAATGTTTGTAAAATTGACCCAAAAGTCTGCGATATGTCTTTACCTTTTGAATTATTTCATCCTAATTACAGTGTATGGCTACACCTACAAGTTTGACCGAACTTTGATTTTGGATGCCTTTGTTTCATGATGTGTTCTATGAGAGTGTGTGCATCTTGGAAAGATAATATTATCGCATGAACTGTGGATGAATTTTCATATTTCTTTTGACATGGGTGAGTTTATAGTATTTGTTTAGTACTTGACTATTTGCCTCTTTCTCTGTCTCTCGCTCTCCCACCCCCACACCTCACCTCTCACCCCTCTCTATGCCTCTCCTTTCCCTACCACATTCTCAATATCTCTCTCTCTCTCTTTCTTTTTTTCTCTCTCTCTCTCTCTCTCTCTCTCTCTCTCTCTCTCTCTCTCTCTTGTGTATATCCCTGTTCTCGTGCCTGAGTGATGATATATCCACCGTCCAATTCTCACCCTCTCTCTTTCACTTGCTCTGTCGGTCTGTGTTTCCTTCTTTCCTCCTTTCTGTCTCGCTATATCTCTGTTGTTTATCTGTTTCTCCGACTGATCTCTCTGTGTATTTGTCTTTATATTGAACCACAGAGCAAGTGTCTGCCTGTCTGTAAGGCCTAAAAAGAAAAGATGTTGTATTGCCCTTTGCGACCGACCCCAAAATCTTGAAATCTAAAAAAAAAAATTAAAACCTTTTTTTAAAGAAAAATAATATTAAAACTGAGAAATATCAGCCCAAAGAAGGAGAAAGAAAAAAACAAAAGGGAAAAAACTAAAAATCCGACCGACCGACCCATGTTTTGGCACCTAAAGGCATCTTCTTCTTTTGAGGCCTAACCGTCTGGTACATAATTATGATGGCATTATAGTTTTGCCTTCATTATTAAAAATAACAAATAAACTATAAAAAAATATATATAATTACGACACTCACGGAATGAGACTGGGGACATCATAATAGTCATAAATGAACAAAAGAATCAAACAGGTAACGAATTCTTATTAATATGAAAAACACATAGTATTTCAATAAAGGGGACATATTTAGAAGTGTCATACTCTACCTTCAACCTCAAAATTACAATTAAACCATATATACTCGCCGGTTACCAGGAATGTTAAATCATCAGGCTGAAATTCAGATTCGGTATGTAAGTGGTATGTAATGTTCTTTCCGTCGAAATGCAATGTGCTTTTCCTTGTCATTGTTTTATTTTGTGTTTCACCTTTTTAGAAATTTGTAATACATTTATATAAATCATTTCATCATACATAATTTAATATAATAAAAATCATTTGTAGGGAGTTAATTAAATGACATAACTTGAGATGGGAGAAACCTTACCATTTAAATGCTAAATTGTCATGAATGTGAAGTATCAAACTTTCCCCAACATTTTGATTGACATACAAAAAAAAAACAATTTTGGGGCCTCCATAAAAGAAAAGAAATTATCGTTGAAAGCAAGATTTTCCGGAATGAAGCTGCTGTGGTTTTGTGGTTGAATCACCGGCCTTTTAGTGGTTCGAATCTCAGACGCTACTTATGTATCCATCAGTCCACCCAGCATTTAATAACATGGAAGGTAACTATAAGGCACAAGAAAACATATAGGATTGCTTTGTCAATTTCCCTTGTTTATAAACTACCTTGAGCATAAACATTGTCTTTAACTATA